>KZ451927.1:372556-383617 GCA_002786265.1 Apostasia shenzhenica
GGTTCGTGTTCATCTGGACCCCACCCTGTCAGTCTGGACCGCACACGTGGAGCTCAACATGGCATCAAAGCAGGAACGAGCGCTCTGGTGTTCGAACATGAGAGGTATCACCACCGAAACTCTAGCATATGCCGAAAGCTGCCGAGACGAAGCAGCAGGGACCAGAACATGACGGCGTTTGGCGAAGTATCTGGTGACCATACTGCCTTTCAAAGAGGTATGTGGCTCTCCTGACATCAGACGGTACCAATCGCGTTATGTCGTACAGCAAAAGCCAAGGGAATGCAACCCCCCCTCCCCTTTTTTCGGGACATTAATGATCTGTCACTAGAGAAGAAACCATTCTTCTTGAATGCTCTACAGGGTAGAACAAGCTAATAGACAAAAAAAAAGGGATTGGGAATTTTCTTAGTTGATTTTATTTGGAAGGTCTCCTTCGGAAAGGGGAGCCGGGTGGTTTTCCGCCTCAAGACAGATTTTTCACCATAAAAGTCTGATTGTTTTCTCGTCATAGTATAATTTGGTGCCCTCACACAGGATCAGACCCGATCCTTCCAAATACCCATGGAAGACACCCATGGCGAACACTTCCGCCAACAGGTGGACAGCAGGCAGCACGCCGCTACCCCAGTGACGATCTCTACCGGCCGACAGACCGGAGCTTCAAACATGTTTTCATCATATACACGGTTGTCACGCCTTACCCAACGATCTACCTACTGGCCTGCCTCCACAACCGAGCGCTTTCTCTTTTTTATCTTTTTAGGGTCTGCGTTCAAACTAAGACCAACGCACTGAGGAGGCCAAGCAATGCACGCTGTCGCCTGAAAGGTCGGGGCCGAAGGGGTGGTACCCTCCGGCTCCCCCGGTTCTGTTTACAATAATTCTCGCGGGCGGGCCTTAATGGGGCGGCGGCCGGCATCTGGCGCGCCTAACAAGTGCTCCCCACAGGGTGACGACTACGACGGCCTCTCACCTAACCCGTGAGCCCAGCACGTGAAAGCACTTTCTAGTTAATGCCCTGGCGACGAGCCGACCCTGTCTCAGATGTATATCAATGTGTCGGTCTGTTCATGGAATACTCTGATCGGGCCTGGTGCTGGATTGGTCGACAAAAATTCCTCAGGGCTCCATGCCAATAACTTCCTGCAGTCTCCGAACAGTCCTCGCACTAGATTCGGAACCTCAAGGACTACCTCCCCAAACAATCCAAGAGCTCTGGCAGATAAGGCAGCCGCTCCGACGAATCATTGCCACAACTGCGTGGACCGGTTCTCGAAGAATGAACTCGGAGACGAAACGACAATACCGACGAAGGTTCTGACCATTGAATCTTCGACACAGCACATTCCTCTTTCGGGGAAGCCCTTCCTACGACCTCTTTCCATCGACAACCCACCTGCCGCAACGAACCACTGCATGCGAGGCCCAACGCGGCCCTTGCGCCGAAAAAACGCGCATCCCACCTCTCGAGCACGCCACCCAGCGCCCCCTCAGAAGCAAGCACCAGCCGGACGGCTCGCCCCTCTCCGCGCCCCACGGACAACGAAGGCCGCAGACCCAAAGACGGACTCCACCTCTCAGCGCAGACAGTCTCTCGAGACCCTGCGCAAATCTCTCCCTCCCACAGGATACGCCGCGCAATTTTCGCAACGGCTGCACTCCCCGCACTCCTACTACGCCCGGTCTACCGCATCATCACGAAGCAACCATATCTCTCTCAAATCCTCCAGCGGCAACACCAAGAGCCCGGCGGTCCGCGCCGGCGCCCGGCAAGACCCTGCCCTGCGATGCCGCCACAACGAGCAGACGCCATGCAATACACAGAGCCAAAACAATCTACAGGCGTAAACCCATCGTCATTTCACTCATACTCACCTTTCTTCCAGCCGGCGTTCTTCTTTACACTACAGCGCCACACTGCCAAATTTAACACCGAAATTAACCGCCAATTTTACCCATCCAATCTTCTCTCCAATATTCCACCCCCACTATCTCACACTCACTATCATCAATCTCTACCACATCTTTTATGCCATCTCCCACTCCATCATCTCTCTCACATATTTCACTATACTTATAATCATCTATCACTGTACCAACCCTTAACACACTGGCATAAACTTCATCTCAACTCATTCTCAAACACTCCTCATAACCTCATACTCATTCTCCCCCTTGTCGTCTATCTCTCTAACCTGTCAACCACCCACCACCTCAACTTCCTTTCTCCATTCAACCTCTAATAACATTATACGCCTCCATCGCTCGGATCTTTAACACCTTCGCGCCCACCCCTACATCTGAAAATCCTTTTCAATCTAGGATAAATACAATTAACAACTATCACCTTAAACTCTTCCATAACATATTTCACAACTTCATTCTATTTTATCTACCAACTTAATTTACTTTACTAGGCTATTCTACAACTTAATATCACCCTTAACTAATCCTACCCCCGGGCTTAACGATCCAATCGCGGCAATTTACGAAATCAATGACCAGCCTCCCTCACCCCATCAACAGCACACTACCTGCGTGCCTGAAATCTCGCTCTGACAACTCGCGTCAAAAAAATCTTACAATGAACTCTATGCCCGCTGTGCCATACCCGCTGGTAATACCTTTCCCACGAATTACCGATGGTGTACCATGCTCGTCTACATCTTCGTGTACAATTCTCAATATCCCTGTATGCTAAAACCTCCCCTATTCCCTCTTCTTATTCGTCTCACACCATCTAACTTCATTACGACCTCTAACGTTCTCCGCACCATCTATCCCTAAGACTAACTCTGGACCACATTTGAGCAACTTCTCTCAAACGAAAACATTCCAGACCCTACCTCCTGCACGCCACACTGCATCCAACCCACATAGGGACCCCTATCTCCGGCAATCTTCAGCCCCCTTAACACACAACTTACTTCACAAAAATCGCCTTACTACCATTGTCTATTATTAACATTTCACAGAGTTCCTCTTGCCTTATTCCAACAGCTAACACCTGCTTCGTCCTCGCACAACACCCATTCACCCAACAACTACTCTTCACCCACCACTGCAAACGCCCTTCCGCTACTCTCTATCCCAGCCTATCCATCTCAAGCGGTCTGCCAGGCTCTCCGCACCCATCCTCACTTCTCTTACCTCTACCTCTACTTCTCCAACTCCAAGGACTACCCAGAAGACAAACACAACCACCATCTTGTCTGTCCACGAGACCCTCAAAGCCAATCTCACTCCCGCTCATCTCTTCCTCCACCTTCTACACCTCACTTTCTCCCTTCCTCCTTTCGCCTTTCACCCCCTCTTCTCTCTTGCAAATACAAACCCTTCGGAGCTCTTGGCTCTCTCTCTCTATCTTCCGGGCCATGACTCTTTCCGGGCCCCTTCTGGCTTTTCTCACCGCGTTTTCCGCGGCCTCTCTACCAGTCTTACATTGCCCGCCCACCTCTTCCCACACGTATCTTCGTCACCCTCTACAATGCGCTTCCGGATTCTCGGCGCTTCGACGCCGCCTACCAAGCCTCTAGGACCTCACGGCCCTCCTCTGGCGCTTCCTTCACCAGGCCGCTTCACTCACAGCGCCGGCTGGTGCCACGCGCCCAGCCCACCAACTCACCCCTGGCCGCACGGCACCCCCCACTCGACACGTTTCTGCTACAGCCTTCCTACCACACCCCTTTACGGTCATACTCCTCTTCGGGGTGCCGCTCTTTTTGGGGCCTCCGGCTCCACACGCCAGTATATCCGCCAGAATCGGCTACCATCTCACTCGCGCTCACTAAGAAGCATCCGCAGGGCCCCCGCCCCCCCCACTCCGAAGCCTGCCACCGCACTCTCTCCTTCCCACGTGATGCACGCCTCTGGCCCAACTCCCACCCCCCTCCCGACGCCCTGCCAACGTCACACCCAAGCGCCAGACGACCACCCGCAAGCGCCGCTACCTGTCCATCCTCCTCCCGCACCCTCACGACCCTCCGCCCCGGCGCCTCCGAGCCTCGCAAGCATACCCCGCCACGAGCCGTACTGCCAACCAGTCGCACACTTCCCCCCTCCTTTCCTGCCCGTGACCTGTTACTCCTCATCCACCGCCCGGCGGACCCTCTTCCCCCCCACCGACGACGGGCTCAACCCGCCCCCGATCTGAACCCCCCCATACGTCCACCTCCCACCTTGCCCTCAGAACCATCGCGAGTCGTCTCTGCCTGATGGCCTCCACCCCCAGACCTTTCGGGGCCTCACCCCACCTAGCCACGTTCGGTCAACACTGGGCAGGTTCGGTCACAAACTGCAGTTCGGGTTCCGGGACATACTATATCTTCGTGCCTCAACGAGATGGGCATTGGGTCAGTTGCAAGCCTCTCCCCATCCATGACAATCTCGAGCTTTTCCGGCACAGTTTACCGAACTGCAGGCATATGCAACCCCGCGTGTTCGCTCTCGAGAGGGCCTCCAAGAAAGACTAGGTTGGAAGGAGATCGACTTCAATCATCAATGGGGTGTGCCCTCCGGGGCTAAACAACGCAATTCCTGGGACCGGCCTGCAATGGCGGCATTCCAGATGGTTCGCGTCCACCTACCAACCTGTGCTGTGAAGTTCCCAACGTCGATCAGATCTACACTGCTCACATCCGCTACCCATCAGGGAGATAAGGCCGGCTAGGTAATGTGTTTGAAGTAAATGCGTGCCTCCACCCAGACCACATGGATCCCAGAGATCATGCTTGCCACCCGACGGACCTGAAGAATCTCATGTAACCGTCACGCCGACGAAAAAACTGTTTAATACTTTAAAGATTTTCCTGATAATAAAAACCCGTCCCTGGCAAAAACCTACTTTCTCGAGTATTTCGATATTTTTGTCTAGAAACTAGTGACTATCAGGATAAGAGCGGCAGTAGCGAACATCGGCTTAAAGCCTCAAACCGGGAGTAACCCCGTTAGATAAGTAAGGAGAAGAACTTGTGGTTGAAAAACACGAGCAATTTTGGGGAGGTCGAAAAAGCTCCTAGCACGCCGGAATTCTATCAGGGAAATCACCTCCCGTCATGCGCCTCGCCAATGTGGTGGTTGGTGAATGAAGGAATTCCGGAAAAGGCGGATGTGGTGTAGACCCTTTACAACTAAATAAAGCCTGTCCAAAGGATTTCTACCCATTGCAGGAAAATATGACAAGGCTCGTCGATTCGCTTGGCGGCGTACTCAATGATGGATGTTCATCGAGATGGCCTCTCATGTGCTACCAATCACGGATCCGGAATGGGGACCGGGAAGGACGACTTGAAAGCAACACCTCATTTTTCTATCACCGGACCAAGGGAACTTTCTGCTACAAGTGTGATGCCTTCGGTTTGAAAGAAACGCGGTGCAACCTATCAAGCGAGACGCTTCAACATAGAAGCATACCGTCGACGAACGTATTGATTCAAGAGCAAGTGCATCGAAAGCGCCACATCGAAGCACTCCGCGCAGACGCCTTAACACTTGCCGACTTACCAACATACAAAGCTCAACCCCTTCAATGACGCATTTTCGGTTTCGGCAAATACGGCAAAGTTCTTGCGGCCACATGTGTCGGCCAGAGGCATTTGAAGCAATCCCCTTAGAAAATACAGGCCAATACAATTGAGATGGTACCAACCTGACAATTTGAGGAATATACAAAAATTTGAAAAATGGAAGGGTCACGGACACTTAACCACTTTAAATCGAAATCCGGTGAACGTTGCCTCCCCTTTCTTCAAGATCCTTCAAGGCGAAACCAGACGTGGGGAATGGAGGACTGGGGCGGGAAGGCTTTCCAGGTCATTTTGGGAAAGAGGTACTTGTTTGTCTCCGGTTCTTGATTCTCCACCCCAATCCAAGACGAAGATCTCCTTTCTCTAACCTCAGCGCTAACAACAATTCAGTGTCAGTAGTAACTTATCGAGAGGAGGCTGGCCGACAGACACTCCGATTCCACTAATATCAGCCTCAAGTTCCTTCCACCGATCGCCGAGTGATGGTTGTATCATCTCTTCACCTCGGTAAAAAACTACTACTTTTTGGCGGGGGCTGGATTCTCTTGCCTACCGCAGGGTTTATAGTTCCATTACTTCCAAAGTCTCACCCCGTCAAGGTGATGACGGATAACCCCTCCGGAGATATACTCCACGCCCTGGAAATCTTCCGGAAGGTTGCAGAAGTTGGGTCGTTGGAGTCTCCGGTTCGACATCGATTTCCTCCCACGGACAGCGACGAAGGAGCCAAGCAGCATTTGCAGACTTCATCGCTGAACTGACAACAAGCCGAACAAACCTGATTACCAGTGAAGCCGTCAGCCTTGGATCCTTCATGTGGACGGAGCCTCCGCAACACATCCAAAGGTAGTCCGGCGTAGTCCTCAACCAGTCCACTGGATGAAATTCGGACTTATCAAGAGAATCAGAGAAATTACACTTTTCCTCGTCCATGAACACATATCTACAGGCGACTCCAAAAATTAATGAAGACCAGACTAATAGGTCTACCGAGATGAAAGTGACGAAAGTGCTCAAGAGGTATTTCCATCTTGCCAAAACTCTCCTCCAACACTTCGCCCAGGTTTTCCCTGTTTCACATCCCCCGCAAGATGAATTCGCTAGCAGAATCGAGCTTGCCAAGAAGAGAAAAGGTGGGGCGCACTGAGCTTTCCTCGTTCCCCGCCTTCCGAAGATCCTGAAATCTTCAACATCGACTCCAGCCTCGGAAGCTGGATGGATGGCATTCGGCATTACCTCTAGACAGGCGAGCTCCCAGACGACAGGAATAAGGCTCGCAGGCTCCTGGTGAAAGCCGCTAGATACTTTCTTCCCAAGGTCAATTGTTGAGAAAATATTATTCCTTGCCCCTGACGAAATACATCAGCGAAGAGGACATGAGGACCATACTTGAACGAATCCATGCCGGAGACTGTGGAACCCATGCCGCGAGACGGAACACGTTCGCCCTGCAAGTCCTACGCTAGGGATTTACTGGCCGAACCTCCAAGAAGGATTCAAGCAAGCTCGACTCTATAACTGGGTGAAGTCCTTTCATCATCCGCAACGTGCTTCGACCTGAACACCTACAAATACTGCCAAACAGGACGGGACTCTCCTGCCAAGGACCTGGAGCGGCAACGATATCAGGAGATTTTATTCATAAATACTTGTAAAATCGCACATTGTTTTATAAAGACAAGTCTTTCGGCGACTAGCAGTCATGGCACTCCCCTTCTCGAAAGTCCACGCCTAAAATTCTTACTTAGCGTCAAGGCGACTGGCATCAAAGGCACTCCCTTTCTCGATATCCCAGGCTAAAAATTTTAGGCGGCCAAGGCGACTGGCAGTCAAGGGCACTCCCCTTCTCGAAGTCCCCAAACAATCAAACCAAAGACGCCAAAGATACTTCACAAGCAGAAATCTAGTGCAAAATAAAACTTTGAATTACAAAAAATCCCGCTTACCAAAACAAAGAAGTTACAAACTTTACAAATCAACAACATTGATTCCCAACATGTCAAATTTTACATTTGATGCATGTTTTTGCAATCAAGATTATCTTATTAATACTATTTAGGAGAATTTATATTTATCACTTTTTAAAAAATCACTTTCTACAGGCTACATACCCTAAATTAAATATTTATAACTATTATTCCCTAAGTCAAATATTTACAGATGGTATTTTCTGTTTTGAATATAAATTTAGAGGCAACACCACCACGCTAATTTCTATTTGCTATTTTTAACTTAACTAGGGTTAACACATGAAATTAAGATTATATCTAATCCATCTCAAAGAGATTCATAATAGTAGAGTCATGAAAAAAAAATCTTAAAATGATCAAAAAGTTAAAATAAATGATATTTAAAAAAAATCAGAGATGAAAAACATGGATGATGCATTTTATTTAAGAGCTAGATGTAATTTAGCTTTTAAATAAAGGGTTAGATATAGTCTTAATTATATTTATTAACTCTAGATAGATTAAATTAATAGATGACAATTAAATGAAAATTAGTGTGAGTATGCTTCCTGTAAATTTACATCCAAAATAAAAGATGGTACTTGTAAATATTTAATTTAAGAGATATTACCTATAGAAAAAAAATTCTTAGGAGTAAAAGTTGTAAATTCTCCTGTTATTTAATATCCCTTGTGGGCAAATTCTAATATAATTTTTTTGGAACCATTCAAAATTACACATATGTGATGAAGGAAGGACATTTGATGCATGACTCAATTAATAAACAAATGATAGCTTAATGTCCACCTCTTGTGATAAGTTTTCATAATTAATGAAGATAATTCTTTCATTACCCAGTAAGGAACTCACTAATAAATAGTTCTTAATGTTTTTTACTTTAATAATTGATGTTTGATTAATCAAAACTAAGGTGAAACTTTAATCAACCAAATGTGATACAAAATGTGATATCTTAATCAAAACTAAGGATCACTTAATGAATATTTACAAAAATATTCTAGCAATCTCTTGCTTGGCCCAATCGTTAAAATTAAGTTCTTAGATACAAAATGTGATATCCTGTATTCAAAACCAATCTGTAAATTCCTATGCCTTCAATTGGAGGTTTCATAAGAAATCCTAACATTATATTATATATATAAGTTGTTGCACCAGAATCAAGCTATCAAGTATTATTAGGAACCTTAGTGTGATTTGATTTAAAATAAACACATACATGATCGTTATTATCTTTCTTTTTAAACTATGATTGAAGTTTTAAGCAATCTTTTATCATCTTTAGATTCTTTTATTTTAATGTGAGGCATATTAGTATGCTTCTTTTCTTTCTTAAAATTTAATTTATCTTTAATTTTAAAATAATTCTCAGCTTTTCAACCCATAAGATTTATGGAGTGATGCTCTTGAGCCAACTTACTAATCAATTTAGTAAATATTGGTAATGTGATACTTTATTTTTCATCACTAAACTCCCTTTCGTCACTAGAAATCTCTCCTATTTTTGATTAACTACTTGTGCAATCCATTTTCTCTCTGTTAGAGACTATGACCAGCATGGCGGATTGTTCTGCTGATCATCCCATATCTGCACAAATAAAACTTGTCTTTTAGGCTCTTTTTGGTTGGAGGAAAAAAAGATTAAATTTTGTGATTTTTTTTTGAAAAATGTGTATCATGTGAAATAAAGTGAGTTAGTTATATTAAAAATTGTGTTGGATGTGAAATAAAGTGATTGTTTAATGTTAAAATTTGTGTATGATGAGATATAAAATAATCTTTAAAGTTTTTTTTAAAATAAATTTAAGATTTTAGTCATGGCTAAAATAACCTATTTTTTTAGCCAGTTGCCAAACAAGGCCTTATACTTAGAAATTTCAATGTGCTTCTAAGTTTTTAGTGTATTTTGCTATAACAATAGATTTTTATTGGGACAGAAATACGCCTCTATATTCTAATCTTTGTAACATGCATTCTTGACATATAACTTGATTCATTCATTGTATTTACTTTAGTTTAATGTTATATATTAGCCTAGGCCACTTCAAAAAAAAAAAAAAACTTTGGGGTTTTTTTAGCAAAGAGACCAATATGATTTTGTCATAAAATTAATGAGCTTACCCTAAGAAATATGTATGAGGAGAAATAGCATTAGTTATATTAAAAATTATATAGAATATAAAACAAAATTAATTAATGTATTAAATATGATGTAATTAGATGTGAAATAAAATAAATTTAGATTAAATAATATATAATATTAAGATAATAATAAATTAAATATTTTTTAAAATAAAACTCTGAATAGATCCATCTTGATCACTAAACCACGCCAACCCTACCACGTAGCATTAATTGAATATTTGAGGCTGCAGCTTGGACTGGCGACGCCGCAGGCATCCACGCCAGGGCAGACCTTCAAGATTTCTTTCATGGCGGCCTCCATGCATCTGCGGCACGCAGATATGATGAGGTTCCTCGGGCATTGACCGACGGATTTGAGGGTCACATTCCTATGCAGTTGAATCTCTAAATCTCTTATGGAGTACGCTTGCCATTTGTACGGCACCAGCCTCACCAGCTGCCGGATTTCCTTGCCCACGGCACTGTTGAAATAGTCCCAGTAATGGCTGGGGACCCTGATCGGTGAATGATACACACGGAAAGCCAAGTCCGGCGCATCGTCCCGATCGACCACCTGATCACCTACTTTGTACCTGTGAGGAAATGATTTCGATCCGATCGAGTTTCATTACTCGACCGTCAAATATAGTTATTTCCGAGTTAAACATGTGGCTAATAAATGGTCAAGCGTTTAGGTGAGCATGCACAATCAAAATGATTCAAGCAAAAGATTGAAAGTACGAATACCGGACGATGCAGGTTAGGCCTTGTATCAGGCGCTTGGACAGCTCAAGGGGGCATTGTTCTTTTTTCATTCGACCGATCAAATAAACAATACAATTTGAGCAGCGGTCGGGGGATTCAGTAACGGAACACCACCCAAGGACTTGGACGTGGTTGGGCACCGTTGTTGCATTGACGTTGTAAATAATGGTACTATAGTCGACGGTATCGAGCTTGTTTGTTATGATCAATGCAGCGAGTTCATCGAGAGCTTCCTCGATTCTATCACCTAAGAAAGGATCTCGCTCCTCTTCCGGGATTTTGATGCTACATTCTTTGCTATTGCATGAGAGAAGAAGAAGAGAGAGAGAGAATAAAATTAGCACTGAATATCTCTTTGTGAAGCTCATCTTCTTATTATTATTTATTGCGCTGCATCATGAAAATATATATAAAGAAAGAAAAGAAATTATCATTATTATTATTATTATTATTATTATTATTATTATTATTATATACATGTACTAAAAGAAATACATTTTTAAAATGACAAATAATTAACAGCCATCATAGTTTCTGTGTTTCTTAAAAAATTGAATATGCAAATATTATTTTTTACATGTTTAAAAGTAAAATCTTCATTTTTGGTTTGCATACATAAAACTCAAATTTATATATCAAACATCAACGTGATCGTGATTAACAATATTATTAATTTT
>KZ451927.1:389607-440379 GCA_002786265.1 Apostasia shenzhenica
TGTGCCGTAAGGCCAGTAACCATGTCAGTGAGGTTTGCGAGCATCCCCTGGAGCTCTGAAACACGGGTGCCTTTGGAAGAGGAGGCAGATCCGGCGCGTCGCAGGGAAGTGGTAGTTGAGGCTCCGTCGTCCGGCGCCCGGACAGAGGGTTCTCCTACATGTACACTGCGGGCAGCAGAGTTGGTTTTGCGCGTTCTGGCCACCATCTTTCCTAGGTCTCAATGAAAGCACCAGAAGATGTTGACTTAAGATGTGGGGATCCCAGGAAACACCAGAGAGAAAGAGAGTTCCGGGAGACGGCGACGCGCAAAGGGGTGGTGAGCCTGTTAATGAAAGCTCGAGGAGAAGATTAGTTCAAAGCAATCAGAAAAACACACGGAGATTTAAGGTGGTTCAGGGAGGAAATCCCTTACGTCCATCGGTCGATCAGCAAAGAGATTCACTAATAGGAAAAAAAGGTGGCCCTGAAGGCTCATACAACAAGCTCACAAGAAAAAAAGAGAGAGAGCAGGAGAAAGAGAGCCTTTCTTGTTCTCAAGCTCCTATTTTACAAAAGGTGATAGAGGAGCTCTGCTTTCCTTGGGGTCAGTCCTCCTCCTTCATCAGTCTTGGAGAAGGCCGGTAGTGGTGGGTGAAGCCCGTCTCTTTTGGCTGGGACTGTTTAGTAGTTTTTATAGCTGTGTGGCATGCGTAGCCCCATCCTGATTTTTCGGAGAAAAGGTGATGGGCAGGCTCTGCTCGCCGTTCCGTCTGTCACCGGAGAGGTCCGCCGCTGTACGAGAAGGACGATAGCTTTAGATACTGGTACCCCCCTTGGGAAGAGTGCCCGTACGGAGAGCGGCGAGGTTAGGTGAAGTTGATTGTGACGGGTGGTACCTCGTACCCTCGTGCCCGAGGTTACTAAGGTTAATCCTGGGTCGTCGTGGACGATAGTTGGTTGAACCCTCGTGCCCGATGTTTGACTTGGGTCAAGAGTCATGCAAAACCTGAAGCTGAGTCAGCAAATTCGTCAATCAAGTACAAGCCTGTCAGGCGCCACATGTTCGGCCAGGATGCAGCGCAGGAATCACGTGTTAACAGTTACTAAATCTTTTAGCGTTAACAAGAATTTATCATTGATTATCGTTCTTTTCAGTAAACATTAGTAATGCGCGATACTTTATTTTTCATCACTAAATTCCCTTTCATCACTAGAAAATCTCTCCTATTTTTGATTAACTACTTGTGCAATCCATCTTCTCTGTTAGAGACTATGACCATCTATATATGGCAGATTGTTCTGCTGATCATCTCATATTTGCACAAATAAAACCTCTCTTTTAAGCTCTTTTTGGTTGGAGGAAAAAAAGATGGTATGAAAAATTTTTGTAATTTTTTTTTGAAAAATGTGTATCATGTGAAATAAAGTGAGTTAGTTATATTAAAAAATATGTTGGATGTGAAATAAAGTGATTGTTTAATGTTAAAATTTATGTATGATGAGATATAAAATAATTTCTAAAGATTTTTTTTTAAATAAATTTAAGATTTTGGTAATAGCTAAAATAACTTATTTTTTTAGCCAGTTGCCAAACAAGACCTTATACTTAGAAATTTCAATGTGCTTTTAAGTTTTTAGTGTATTTTGCTATAACAATAGATTTTTGTTGGGACAGAAGTACGCCTCTATATTCTAATCTTTGTAACATGCATCCTTGACAAGGAAACATATAACTTGATTCATTCATTGTATTTACTTTTGTTTAATGTTATATATTAGCCTAGGCCACTTCAAAAAAAAAAAAAAAAACTTTGGGGTTTTTTTTGGCAAAGAGACCAATATGATTTTGCCATAAAATTTATGAGCTTACCCTAAGAAATATGTATGAGGAGAAATAGCATTAGTTATATTAAAAATTATATATAAAATAAAGTTGATTAATGTATTGAATATGATGTAATTAGATGTGAAATAAAATAAATTTAAATTAAATAATATATAATATTAAGATAATAATGAATTAAATATTCTTTAAAATAAAACTCAGAATAGATCCATCTTGATCACTAAACCACGCCAACCCTACCACGAGCAATTGAATATTTGAGGCTGCAGCTTGAACTGACGACGCCGCAGGCATCCAGGCCAGGGCAGTCCTTCAAGATTTCTTCCATGGCGGCCTCCATGCATCTGCGGCACGCAGATGTGAAGATCAGGTTCCTCGGGCATTGACCGACGGATTTGAGGGTCGCATTCATATGCAGTTGAATCTCTAAATCTCTTATGAAGTACCCTTCCCATTGTGACGGCACGAGCCTCACCAGCTGTCGGATTTCCTTGCGCACGGCACTGTTGAAATATT
The DNA here is from genome assembly GCA_002786265.1 of Apostasia shenzhenica. Taxonomy (NCBI): domain Eukaryota; kingdom Viridiplantae; phylum Streptophyta; class Magnoliopsida; order Asparagales; family Orchidaceae; genus Apostasia; species Apostasia shenzhenica. Next base: position 391,950 of record KZ451927.1, read on the forward strand.
CCCAGTAATGGCTGGGGACCCTGACCGGTGACTGATACACACGGAAAGCCAAGTCCGGCGCATCGTCCCGATCGATCGTCTGATCACCTACTTTGTACCTGTAAGGAAATGATTTCGATCCGATCGAGTTTCATTACTCGATCGTCAAATATTGTTATCTCCGAGTTAAACATGTGGCTAAATGGCCAAGCGTTAGGTGAGCATGCACAATCAAAATGATTCAAGCAAAAGGCTGAAAGTATGAATACCGGACGATGCAGGTTAGGCCTTGTATCAAGCGCTTGGACAGCTTAAGGGGGCATTGTTCTTTTTTCATTCGACCGACCAAATAAACAATGCAATATGAGCAGCGGTTGACGGATTCAGTGATGGAACACCACCCAAGGACGTGGACGTGGTTGGGCGCCGGCGTTGGATTGACGTTGTAAATAGTAGTGTTGTAGTCGACGGTATCGAGCTTGTTTGTTATGATCACTGCAGCGAGTTTATAGAGAGCTTTCTCGATTCTATCACCTAAGAAAGGATCTTGCTTCTCTTCCGGGATTTTGATGCTACATTCTTCGCTATTGCATGAGGGAAGAAGAAGAGAGAGAGAGAATAAAATTAGCACTGAACATCTGTTTGTGCAGCTCATCTTCTTATTATTATAATTTATTGCGCTGCATCATGAAAATATATATAGAGATGAAAGAAATTATCATTATTATTATTATTATTATTATTATTATATATTTGTACTAAAAGAAATACATTTTTAAAATGACAAATAATTAATAGCCAATCATAGTTTTTGTGTTTCTTAAAAAATTGAATATGCAAATATTATTTTTTACATGTTTAAAAGTAAAATCATCATTTTTGGTTTGCATACATGAAGCTCAAATTTATATATCAAACATCAATGTGATCGTGATTAACAATAATATTAATTTTAAGAACCAGATGTGCAATTATCCGAAATTGTTATCTTTTAGTCCCGATCTATAGAAAAATATTAAATTACACCTATAGCGTGAAATTTTATTATGTTTGGCATTCGATCGGCCGGCTAATAGTTGGGCGATGGGCCCACTTATTGGCCGGCTAAATGGAACAGTTCAACTAGCCAAACTCAATAATTGTTCAGCTATCATATATAGACTTGTATTAATTTTAATAATTATAATAATTTATTGTTAATATCTATGTAATATTTAATTTGATATTAAATGGAACGACACGTTCGTGGGTCACAGTGCGAATTCAAATTCAACTCAAAACAAACCCAATAGAAGCAATTTTCTATTTTTCCTTTTAATATAATTGCCCTGATGTAAATGAATAATAATCCCAAAAATAACAATATCTACATAATATAAAGATTTAAATAACATTAAAATGACATTTAGTTTATAATTATTTTTGTGTTATGTCATTACATTTAGATGTTATTTTTAAATTAATAATTTTAAAATTTTTACAGATGTTATTAAATTAAATAATTATTTTTTTTCTATATGACCTGATATAATACTAAGATAACATTAAATGAACGTCTTCTAAATGAAATAAATGCCCCATAAATTAAGTTATTTTGAGAGCTCAAACAATTTTTGACCTAGCTAGTTTTCGGTAAACTATTATAAATATGACTGGATCTAAATCAATAATTCGAATTTGACTCCGTAAAGATACGTAACAACATGTGTTCCAAAATATTAAGTCTGGCTCAAATTAATCAGAGTTTTTTTTCCTTTTTCGATAGAAATATTCAGAGTTTTGATAACTTCAAAAATTAAATATATATATTCAATTTTGTGGGCATATATTTTTATTTAATTACACATTTAATCTTAGAGTTTGCATATTTGCATATACGACCCTTAAATTGATGTTTTGTAGTAATAATATTAATATATTTTATATATACATCACCTGCATCAATATTAATAAAAATTTATTAATATTAATTATTGAATATTATTTTTTTGGAGAGAATTGAATTTCTGTAGTTTCAACAGTTTGGCCAAAATCGAAACTTGGTAGCTTTTCAGATCTACTTTAATCGAAACCGATATAAAACTATTGAATTTTAGCAGTTTCAGCTGAGTTTTAAAGCCATAGTTTCAGGCCTCGCCACTAAAATATATAGATTTAATACAAATATATACTCTTATTTGCAGAACCTAGCTAGATTCCAACTCTCTAATCAAAATCAATTATATCAAAAACGGTAATTTTGTTATAAATGGGCTCATCTATGCCAATTTTTCGTAACTTCGTATGCAAATATATATAACTGCTTAAACTATACTTATGTTATTTGCCTTAATCTAATATTGTTTCATTTTAAAAATATTATTCATTCTTTATACGTGTACAACATCTTTAGAATAAAAATCATCTTGTAGGAAACTAGTATTTTTTTTTTTTGTACAACACCTTCAAAATGATAATACTGTTTAATTACTAAACTGCATACAAGACGATAATGCTTTTTAATTTATTTTTTTGGTATGTTAGAAAAAAAAAACAGTGCCACTAATTTAAATCTAATTAATTTCAACCTGATTATGTAATGTTTTAATTACCTTGCTAAATATCTCAAGTAGCTTGATTAATTTATTAATTGAAATATTCTAGCAATGGAGATTTCAAGCTATCCCGTTAACAATGCAGAAGGCTATCAGATTTTTGTCATTGCACATAATTTAAATTGAATTAATTAAATCCTTTGAATGAAATGCATTAAAAATTATATATAATAGTTGGATTATGCTTTTAAACTTGGTCTACTTAGCAGAGTCCAGATATCAGAATTTTTTTTTCTTTTTTGATAGAAACATTCTTAAGACTTCAAAAAAATTAAATATCGACATATTCAATCTTGTGGGCATATACTTTATTTAATATACACATTTAAATTTTAGAGTTTACATATTTGCATATACGATTCTTAAATTTAACAAATTAATTGCTAGATTTTATTTAACATTGCTATATACATCAGTAACAGGAAATTAACTAACAATAATATTATATTTGAGCTCATAATTAAGTTAAAATACTAAATCTCGCCAAAATAAATTTTTTTTTTCTTTCTCTTGTTGTTCTGTTGGAAGGATTTTATATTGACTTAAATTTTGTGAATCGAAAATAAGAATGAGATGAATGGAAAAAAAATCTGGAAAGTGAGAAAGTTTAAAATTAAAGAGAAAGATTCAAATGATACTGTATTAGAAACTAAAGCAATAAAACAGGTTGTTATAGAAATTAATTCAAGAACGTTTGGCGACTAGCTTGCATAACTAGTCCGAGTTTTGAGTGGACCTCACTTAAAACTCGAAGAATTTCAAGTTCGACGCAGCTTGAGTTTTGATTCGAATTAACTTAAAATTCATATTATTTCAGTAAAATTTTCGAGTTAATTAAATCAAAAAAAAAAAAGCTAAATTTTTAATCTTATTTAAAATTTTAAAAATTCATTTACAAATTATATATACTTTTTAGTAAATTTCTATATCTGTTATTATTTATTCTGTTTATGCATAAATTCTTATTGAACCCAATTCCTTTAAATCTATTCAATAAAATATTTAATTTATTATAGCCATATTTACTAAATTAATATATATATATAATAATAATACTATAGATACTATACTATATATCGAAAGCTACATCCGCAAATATAATTTCATAGAAATCCGGCAGTTACTTATAGTGATCACCTTTTTTAGCAAGCTGACTTTGAGTTATAAGGAAATTGAGTAGTTCGACTCGACTGCAATATGAACAAGTTTTGAATCATGTCTCAAGTTTCGAGTATTTTTGTGTAACATCCCATGATCTCATTATAGAAGTATTGTTCGTTTTGATTTTAGAAAAATTACGTGACTTGAGCATTTCTCAGAAGGTCACCCATCCCAGTGCTACTCCAACCCAAGTACGCTTAACTACGGAGTTTTTCATCATCAACCTCATGATTTTGCCACAAAAGGCGCCTCTACCATTTGAGATCACGTTATCTATTTATACAACTCAGGATCTCTTTCTCCTTCTGATGTGGAACGATTCATTTTTGTATCCCTCTCACCACTCATTACTCGGCCTAGAAGCCTGCCAGGAGCCACACTTTGTCTCAATGAATATTCTTTTATCTTAAAATATCAAGTGGATATGAGTGGACTTAAGTTGCTTTTGTGACCAAACATTTAGTGTGTGACCACTCTAATCATACTTATAGTGCTCTCTCCTATCTTGCATTTTTTTTATTCTTCGATATAGATTTACTATTTTTACGCGATTGCTTTTATTGTGACCTGTTACATTAATGATTGTATTTCTATGGTTACGGCTGCTATGGAAGCTTGATTTTGGCTTATTCTTGGGATCAGAAGGTTTGATGCCTACACAAACATTGTTCACTTCAACATAACCAAACATCCTAGGCAAGATTACTATACTCAAACTCACTAATTTCACTAATTTATACTAATAATTACTAAACCCCTTCCCCCCGCCCTCTCTCTCTCTCTCTCTCTCACACACACACACAATCTCTTTCCCCCTTCCTTCTCATGTGCTCACTCTCTCTCTATAAAACTATTCTAAAATATTGGAAGTCTACCTCCCCTTATTATAGCTCACTTGGGCTCTTTAGCACCGAAAAGTTGTCGCATAGCTCTCTCTCTCTCTCTCTCTCTCTCTCTCTCTCTCTCTCTTGTACTCCTCCTATGTAGCTCCCTCTCACACACACTCTCTCTCCCTTTCTCTCATTTTGCTCACTTTTGTTTTTTGTTGATGGTACTATTTGCAAGCTCACTTTTACTCAAAACTCAGCACATTTATAAGTTTTACAAGATATAATAATTTTATTGTACTCTAAAAAAATAATTATAATATACTCATAGCATCATTCTAAAGCTTGTCAAATTAGTTATTTAAGTATCTACAAAAATTAAAATTATAATCACAATTCAAGAGTAGTCCAAAATCTGGAGTACAAGTTTGAACAGATAGTCTAAATTTTAAGGTTTGGATAGTCTGATCAATCCTTCAGAACAAGATGAAAGAAATGAGCACTTCAAAAGATGGGACAAATATTGACACTAACAAGCCTTGTGTGGAGCATTCAGCAGTTATATATTTGAATTGAATTCCAGACATATTTTATTTTCAAATTAACAGGTTCTTTTTCTAATGCTCTCCATTAATGTTACAATGAATTGAAAAGACTATTGATAAATTACCTTCTAATTTAGAAAAAATAACCTCATGCTTTCAAGGTGATCAATCTTTTAGTTGGTTCAACATGTAAATCATCTTAGTTGGAATAGGAATGAGAAATCTAATGCATTGTGGTCTCCAATGGCCTCTACAAAAGAATTGTAAAGGTTTTATGATGTACGCTTTTTTAGCTACTTCTACAAAAGAGTTTTGATAGCAGATAAAGATGTTACTCAAACTTATTTTTTAGCGATCAATCTCGTTATCACTGTCACATCAAAGAGTGAAAATGATCATTTTGTCTTAATTTTATATGACTAAAATGACTCTCAAAATCTCTATAAATAAAAGAGATTTTGATTCATTTTATTTTATTTTTGTCAAATACAAAAACTCTCTAAACTCTCTCACTTCACTTGAAAGCTTTTCCCATGCACTTAAACCTTCTGTCCATTTTGTCGGGAGCACATTCAAGAGATCTGAAATTTTCAGAGGTGTTTTTACTCGAGTTCTCTCTCTCCTTCAAATTGATTTTTCCTTAAAGGTTTCTTAGATTTTAATACTTATTATTTGAGCTGCTAACAATTAGAAATATTTTGATTAGTCCATCCCGAAGCCCAAAGCCCGAAGCCCAAAGCCCGAAGCCTGAAGGTCGAATCCAAATGCACTGATCCCTAAGCCCGATGCCTTAAGCCTGAAGCCAGAAGCTCGAAGTCTGAATTTTGAAGCTTGAAGCTCCATGCCCGAAGCCCCAAGCCCAAGGCTTGTATCCCATAGCCTTAAGCCCGAAGCCCCAATCCCCAAGACCCAAGCCCAATGCCCAAATCGTGAAATCGGAAGCCCAAATCGTGAAATCGGAAGCTCAAACCGGAAGCCTAAAGCATGAAGACACAAGCTCGAAGCTCGAAGCATGAAGCCCCAAATCCCAAACCACAAGCTTCAATCCTTAAGCCCAAAGCCCAAAGCCTAAAGCCCAAAGCTTGACTCCAAACTCCCGAAGCTCGAAGCCCAAAGCCCAAAGGCCGATGCCTAAAGTTCGTAACCTGAAGCTCCAAGCCCCAATCTCGAAGCTCAAATCCCCAAGCCCCAAAGCCCCAACCACAAAGCTTGAAGCCCCAAGACTTTTGTGTCTATCTTTTTTTTTGTTTTAATTTGATATCACACTTGGTTGTTGATTGATCGATTTTCTACAAGAATTTTATAGTTTTTTAGTAAATACTTGATCTCATGGGTGGAAAGTAACTAAAGGATAATTTTGTTCATTGTTATTTTGATGTTGTGATGTTTGGATGTCTCATCCTATTAGTGCCATTTTCATAATATTTTTAGAAGGCTATCTATATATATTATTAAATTAAATAAATGTTTTTTAATTAATATAATATAACATCAAAATAATATTAAACCAAATGCTCTGTTACAAGTTTAATTTTTGAGTTAAAATTTTTCTAAGTCAAGTCAGTTTTGAGTCTATTACAAGTTACCTCATTCTCTTATTTTTATTTGAAAATTATCATTTTTTATTTTTATATGTCTCTCTCATCTCTTTTTTCTTTAAACTCCTAGTGTACGACTAAATGAAATTAAGTTTTTAAAAAAATTTAATTCTTTGAAGGAAAAAGTTTTTTTTTTAATATATCATTTAAGTAATGAAATAAAAAGAATTTGAACCTCCAATCTCCAAAAGAAAACTAAACCACCGTTCCGGTAAGTCAAACTATTCATCTTATTTATATAAAAATTATTTTATATATTTAATATTTACATAATATTATTTTTTTTAAAGCAATTCGATCCAATGCTGGTTCAAACTCAATTTGAAAAGATCCTCGAGTTAGACGGCTGACTTATGGCTTGATGTGAAAAGTTTGATTTGAGCTAAACATGTTCAGTTTGATCTTCAAATTTGATTTACTTCTTCATTGCAAGGTTTTAAAATTTAATTTTAGTTTCGGTTTTGCTCGTAAATTGAAAGTATTAGTATCGATATATCGATAGTTTTGAAAGTTTATAAATGAATGTTATTTTTAACTCAAAACTTATGTTTTATGAAATTTTAGTTTTGGGTAAAATGAAACTTAGGAATTTAAAAACATGGTTCATAGATGAAAATTGAGATCATATTGATTTTTGTTTTTTTAGATCATAAATATGAAATTTTGAAATAGGTAGACTGAAAAAAAATCAAATTCGAGCAAATTTGACTCAATTTAAGTGTAAATTTTTTGAATTTAAGTCAACTAAAATTTATTTAATTTTGTGGTGGTTTGTGATTTAAATCAATCTGGTATGTTTTTAATCTTATTTTTATTTAAATATTCATTTTATAAAAAATATATATTATATAGTTTTTTTAGTTAAATTTATATGTAAATATATTTAATTTAAGGTTGACGAATCATAGAAAATAAGTTTAGTGCACGAGCCGGCGCATATAATAATAAATTGAAACTATATGCGACTTTCCGCATGATGCTTTTTATGCGACGAGAAATTTGACGAAAATCCCTGATCTATAACTCACGGTTTTTGGCGATTTTCTTGATGAAAAATTTCCGCGTGTTCGCATAGAAATATATATGCGCAACTACTCACGTTTCTCTGTATTGAATATTTTATGCGACTCCCCTTCCTGTCATACGAAGGCGAAAAAGAGAAAAACCAGCAACGATCCTGCTCGCCGTCCCTCTGCTTCCGGCGGGAAGAAAATCCTGCTCCTCGCCGGCGAAACATACTCGCCGCCGGCGAACTCTTCTACACATTCTTATATATTATTTGCGCTGGTTCCCAGATGGCTGCTGGGCGGTGTCTTCTTCCGACGGGAAGCCTCAAACGAACTGCTTGATCTGCAAATTGATGGCTTTCGTTCAAGCTAAAGATCAGGTTTTAGGAAGCAGAAGGGATTTTGATCCGGAGATTATTTTGATCTTCTGATTTTATTTATTTCTTCAATTCGGTATTGGTTTTTTTCTCGTAAATTGAAAATATCAATTTAAATATTGCAACATTTTTGATAGTTTTAAAATAGGAATAATTACCTACATGTCACACCATTTCGCTTTATTTATGCGTTACCCATCCATTCTTAGTTAATTACGCTATGCACACTCAAAACATTATAAAATCTTACATACACACATTTTCATTTGTTTCCATTATAATGAACAATTATAATTTTTCAATAATCTAACTATAATTAGGTTACAAAAAATCTGAACCGTTCATCATATTATTTTAAGGATATTTAAATATATTTTGAGTGAAAATTTTAAAACTTTGATATTTAGGATGTGGCAAGGGAAGGAGACATTCGCGACGTGAATTGATTTTAGGACAGATCAGCGCTTTAGTGTGACATTGATGAAGAAAAAATATGTACTATTAAAGGTGAAAAATATAATTTTAATGATTTACTAACGAAATATTTTTTTTCAAATAGATTTTGACTGAGTTTTAACTTAAGTGTGTGTATGTAAGATTTTATAATATTTTGAATGTGTATAGCGTAATTAACTAAGAATGGATGGGTAACGTATAAATAAAATGAAATGATGTGACATGCAGGTAATTATTCCTTTAAAATAAATGTCACTTTTAATTCAAATTTGAAGTTCTATATTTTTTTTTTTTTTTTGAAAATATAAAGAGTTCTCAGTTGAAATGAAACCGATAAATTTAAAAGCATGCTTCTTAGTTGAAAAGTGAAATCATATTAATCGTAGTTTTTTAGGCATAAATATGTTACTTTGAAGTAGGGCGAATAACAAATCAAGTTAGAGCAAATTTATTTTAATCTAAATTTAAAATTTTTTAATTCTAGCCGACCAAAATCTATTTGATTTCGTATCAACTGATGAATTAAATTGAACTTTTAAATTTTTAATCTTATTTTTTTATTTAAATAATCATTTTACATAAAATACATAGTATATATATAACTTTTTTTAATAAAATTCATAAGTATAATGTATGATTAATATATAAATCTAATTGAACACACTCTGACTCAAAAATCTCTTCTGTTTTTTAAAGTTATAAAAAGAAAATCATTTTTTTATAAAAAGTCAAAAAAATTTTTTTTTTTTTATATAATCAATACAATTTAAGGTTGAAGATATGCACATTTTTTATGGAATTTTGAAGTCTCTTTGAATGGAAGTTAGAAATAGAAGTGGTTCAGGTTCAGATTAATTTAGAATTCATATCTATACAAATTTCAAATTATGACATCTAGACTCAAATCAACTTCCTAATAAAAATTAATTTCATTTTAAAATAATTTGATATGCATAACCACATGTAATAAAGTTTTTGAAATCTTTTGCATGCAAGTCAACTTTTTTTGTAGTAGAATTGATAGAAACATTCAAAAACTCACATTAGAGAATTTTGCATAAAATAGATTCTCCATAATATGATTATTTCATAAGAAAAGTTGGAAATCGAGTAAAAATAGATTCAATAAAATTACAAGACCATTTAAAAGTTGAAAATCAAGTTTATTTGAAGTAAATCATATATTAAATCAAAACATATAAAATTTATGCTCTTAATACTCACCCTTCCCTTATATATTCTTTTCTTCATCAGTACCTCTCAATAAAGGCATTAGTATACCGACTCTATGAGTAGACAATAGGTACTAATTTGCTAAGTAAAAATACTTACATACAAATAAACATTAACATTTTTAAGCGATGACATCAATAGCATATAAAGCATGATAATTTATAATCATGAATAATAAATAACAACATTAAATAAACATTCAAATAACGATATACTATTATCCTTTTATTGTTTGGGCTTTAGTTTCTTGGTCTGTCTCAACTGCCACTTTTCATCATCATCATTATCACACACGTGCGCACATACGCACATAGACGCGAGTGCGGGCGAGGGCACAGGCGCAAGCACACGTAGGCGTGGGTGCAGCGCGCCAGTGCACGCGCACACGGACCCGCACACACACAGATATGTATATATATATCTTGAGAATCATTAGCTCATCTTTTATAGATAGTGAATTATTTCATTGGACAGTTGCCAGTAAACAAGTCAATTACAGTAAGATAACAAGAAAATAATTAAATGCCAAAAGTTCGAAGGCAATTGAGTTTTGAAAAAGCGAAATGAATGCAAAACAAGCAACAAAAGATAGCTTGAAATAAGATGATATAGAGAAAAGTCCCACCTGGCTGTTGACATCACTTCTTTTCTATAATTTTTTTTTCTACTGTTGACATCACTTCCAGAAGCTCTAGATTGAGCTCAATTGTCGCACCTGGCTGCAAGGCGAAGTAGAATGAGAAAATAAGAGAAAATGTCCTAAAATGGTCAAATAACTTTCCATTTTTATCATCACGGAGAAATAATATGGGCTCATACGTATATAGGATTCGTCGAACTGCTACGTAATTAGCTAGGAAAACATAAGGGTTTGGAAAAATGACCAATTACCGGGATTTCATTCGCACCCTGTTGTCCATAACCAAACTCTGGAGGAACAATCACAGTTCTCTACATAGACAATATCAAAATCATCAATTTTATTTCACTTCAACCATAGAAGAACAACAAAGAAGTAGTTTAAATTTACAATGAAGCATGACCATGATTCTAAACTGTCCTTCAACTGCATTTTCTATTGGAACGGCTATTGAGGATGCAATGCATTGAGGATGAATACAAATAATACCTTGCCTCCTACCCTCATGCCTTCAGTTATTTCATACATAGCTGGTGGGGGTTTTGGTGCAGCCTGAGCTGAATAGAGACCATTTGCTTTATCAACAAATTCACGCTTTCTTTCCTTTCCTGGTGGCGATCCTACCCGGAATTCATAAGGCTACTACAGACAAAGGAAATTTGATATTAGAGTGTTCCGAGCCCATTTGTAACAAAAAGCTAAGTGGATGGATGTGTGTATTCAAAAAAACAGAAACCAAAGATAAAGGATGGAATACAACGAAATATGTACGAGAAATTACTAGTAGTTCTTGAAGAATGACATGCAAGAGAATGCTAAACAAATCACAAGTACAACAAATTTATGACAACTCTGTCTCTGGATGTCGTGATGTAAGGTAATGTGTAATGACAATATGCCATGTCATTATTGATCTTCCCATCACTCTTTATAGTGACAAACTTGAATCCCCTTACATTTTACATACAAGAGCTCTCTATATGGCTTAAGACATAAAAGTACAAAGTTGATCATGTTGGATAGAGCATGGGATTTAAAATTATCTTAATTTAGAGTGTACATGGAGTAGAAGCTTGTAATTATATAACAACAAACTTAGCCTTTGTTACACTAGGTGGAGTCAGCTACATAAATCCTTTGTTTTCATTGCACTCTATCAAATAATAAATTATTTTTTAGCTCCAAATAAGCAAGATTATTTCTTATAATTTTTATCATGTCCTTTTTGGCCTTTCTCTTCATCTTTTTATGTGAGCAAGATCCAATAATCCAACTTTTTTTACTGGAGCTTCTATTACCTATGATTAATATGTCCAAACCATCTAAGCTTACTCATTTTGAGCTTATCATCAATTGAGGTCACTCTAACTTTCTTATTTGTTTGGCAACAGCATTTATCACCGTATAATATTATTAGTCTTATAACTGTTCTATAAAATTTACCTTTGCAATTATATAACAAATGCAAAATATGGTTGCTAAGGTGTGGAAAAATTATTGTAGAAGGGATATGAAGAAAAAGGAGAATGACAAATTTTAAGTTGCTTAAAAAAATAAATGAAATAAAAATAACATGAAACATAATATGATGCAAAAATAAATCATTTGTCAAATTTCCGATAATAAATCCAAACTAAAGACGTATCACATGACATATCAAATGATTGAGTGCACAATGAATTACAATGAGACAATAATCTCCTTGCTTTCCCTCCTGTTTTGTGATCCCTTCAATATCTGCTGTTGTTTTGAAGGTAACACCACGAAGAACTCGCAGTTTGACAAAATCAACCAATCCCCAAGGTTCTATATCTATGGTCCCTAATATTTCTTATCATGGAAGAAACCTCAAGTCTAGTTCTATGGATTCTTCCCAACGAAGAAACTAGTTCTAATGCCATCAAAGAAACCTTAATCAGATTAACAGGCACATATCACAAAGTACAATCTTAATCATCCATTAACAGAATTGTGATATGAATAAAACAAAATCATATAATATATGATTATGTAGAAAAATATCTAGACATACACACAGAAACACACACACAAATACACACTCACACTCAAACAAATATACATTCATTCTAACAGACCATATTTTCATATAACCAAATGTTTTATTCATATGTTTCAATGATAAATATGCATACGAAAAAAACCCATAAATTTAGGTTCAGAAAATAAAAACATTAAAACATGACCAATGATATAAATTTATGTGCTTATCCTACAGTAACAAGGAGATTATCAATAGTAAAGACTATGGTGATGCCCCTTTGTAGTATGACAAAATCATCCTTACATAATCATCACATTATTTCCTTAGTCTCATGCAAAACTTTATGAATGAATTGGGCCTTATGCTCATTATGTTGAATAGACTACATAGAATTGTCTATTTGCTTGGATCAAAGTTGTTGAGAACTGTAAAGTGATTAGATAATAATCACAAGACCTAGTAAAATTTTCCACTTTGCATGGAATCAGAGCATTTCCGCTGAGCCATGCACGACTTCGATTATTGGATTTCCCTCACGCTAGACGGTTCACTCGAGGGATCTATTTTGTCCACCGTTTTCAATCTGTGTGGAGGATATTGACCGGTGCATGAGGTCAGATCGCGAGCACGCTAACAATTGCGATGATCATCAGCGAGATCCTCTTCCTACTCCTTGACGATCGTCACGACAGGCAGTCGAAGCTGGTAGATGTTTGCTAGCAACGCGTCCCTCCGTTGGCGTCGCAAACTCCGCCTCCTTCTGCTAGGTCATTGCACACTCCGCTGCTGATCGCACATTCCTCTGTAACTTTCAACTCTGGCTGCGATCTTCCCCAACTTTGGTTGCCACACGCAGCCTGCTGCCTCTTACACTTGTTCTTCCGGCAGGCATCATCCCAGCAAGCTTTCATCATATAAAATGGCCAACCAAAAAGTGTATGATCGCAATGACAGATGCGTAGGATCTGGACGCCATGACTATAATCATCATGGCGAACAACCTACTGTTACAGTTTTAGTAGCTTCTTTAGCTTGAAGCTACAGTTCCAGTTACTTCTCTTGTGCATGATTCGTCCCCAACAACTCGCATCATTCTGACATCTATCTCCTTACCTTGGATACTTGATTCAGGTGCGTCAAATCATATGTCTAGTGATGTATCTTCATTCATGTAAGGAGCATATCTAACTAATGTTACTTTTGCTGATGGATTTACTTCTTCAATAAAAAATATTGGAAATATTTCTCCCACTTCATCATTATATTTATCTTCTGTTTTTTATCTTCCCAAGTTTCTATTAAGCCTTATTTCCATTAGCAAACTCACCGAAAGTCTTAATTGCTCGGTAATATTTTCCTTTGATTCCACGTGTATTCTACATTCAAAGATAGGAAGAGTGATTGGTACAAAGTATGAGTCGAAAGGCCTTTATTACTTAACTATGACTCCTTCTGCATTTGTAGTAGATGCATCTCCTTTACAGGTGCATAGTCATCTAGAGCACCCTAACTTGCAAAGCTTGCACAAGATGGTTCCTGATTTTTCTGGACTACAAAGTCTTGAATGTGAGTCGTGTCAATTAGGGAACACTGTCATACTTCATTTTTTTAGTTGTATCAATAAACATGCTTCTGCACCTTTTTTCTCTTGTTCTTTCAGATGTTTGGGAACCTAGTCATGTTAGTCACGAATTTAGTTTCAAATATTTCGTAATATTTATTGATGAGTACTGTAGAATGACAAGACTTTATCTAATGAAAGATAGATCTAAGTTTTTTCTATATTCATCTCATTTTGTGCCAAGATTAAAACATAATTTGGTGTTCCTGTTTGTATCTTACGCAGTGACAATGCGAGAGATACTTTTCTAGTGCTTTTCAGTCTTATATGTCTTCTCATAATATATGCATCAGTCTTTATGCTCCACATTTTCTTCAAGACTGTCTAGAAAATCTCATTTCTGAAAATTTTCCTTTCAAAATGTTTTCTTTTCAAAGAGTTTCCTTCAAAAGGTTTTTTCAAAGTCCTTTCGAAAAGTTCTGATTTATTACTGTGTCAGGTAGAGCCTTATGATTCCATCACTTGCCCTTGTCTTAATGATAGACTTGCAAAGGGAACAAAACATTTCCCTTTTGAAGGACACACTCTTTTAAGTCTAGGGTTTTCTAAGGGCGTCACTTTTGTTCCCGTTGTTTCTTTTTGTTTGTCACTCTTCTTCCTTTGTTAACTCTAGCAATGGCAAGCTTCTTGGAAAGAAACAACAAAGACTTTTCTTCGCAATGTAGTTCAGAGGATTCCTCACATGGGACAAAGGAATCTTTGTCTTCGGGCACAAGCGAAAGAGTACCCTGTCCGCAGGTGGGGCAAACATTGATTTCCACCGAAGGCGGCACTTCTTTTTCAGAAGAGGAGGAATCTCTTTCAAAAGCTGAGGAAGACTACTTGAAGTTGGTGTCTTCCCTCTGGCGAAACTTCAATGAAGAAAGCTTTCATTGTAATGTCATTAGGCTAATGCACAATGTCACATTAGATTTATAGTACAAGATACCAAATCTGTCCTTCACCACCCCCAATAGTGAGCTAACCACCCTGTCCACCCACCAGATGACCACATTGCAGTCACTGAGCACCGGTTTAGACTCAGGCTAATGGTTCCATTTCAGCCTAGCTGTTGTGCAGATTTTAATGTTTTATGACATGGTCTCTGCCTAGATTTCTTTGCAAGAGGTGTTTCACATTTTCTATTTTCTTGAAGTTTTGAAAAAGCAAGGATTCATTTTCTTTATAGATCTCTTTAGGGAAATCTTCAAGTGGTTAACAATTCAACCAAGTGCCCTGGGACCTTCTCTTTAGCTACCATTTCTTCCAAGACCTTCACCAAGATCTACTTTTAATTAAAAAAGCATCGCAAACCCTGTTGTAATTATGAATCATTTACTTAATTGTTTAGTTAAGGCCACCCTAAAGACAAAGTGAAATCATTCCCCAGTTGAGTCGCCAAAAATGTTTGTGCTCTAGAGATAAAAGGCCCCATCTCATTCACTCACAAAAGACGTTTCCTAGCTCTACTTTCTTTCTTTTATTATACCTACAACCCTCTCGCCTATTAGAGTAAGGGGTCAGCCAGAGTAAACTCTGGATCACTTCTCACGCCAATGCAAAACATCAAATAAAAAAAAAAAATACAAATTGGCATTGGGTGTTTCAACTGGAACAAACTTACTCTTTGCAAGAAGTTCAACCTTCTCATTAAAGAAATAGGCAGATCTCTGTCATCCACACTTTCCATCTATTTCTTGAAACTTGAATAAGCCAATAGTGCTCTTCGGACCAACACATGTATGCTTATAAAACAATAAAGTTCCTTTAAGAAATTGCTAATGGCCTCAAAGTAATAAGCATAAAGTTTTGAGACTGTACTTAAATTGAAATTTGAAACTGATAATTATATTCAGACGCCAGTTCAGACAAAAAAGGATTAACTATTACAGTTAGATGATGAGAAGGCAGCTTTGAGTGAGAACCTGCGCAATAATACGATTTCCAGCTAGCAGCTTAGATTCACGACTAGACACAGCTGTTATTCCACGATAGATACAATCAAAGTGTACCTGCAATCAAAAAGTGTGTACAATAAACTTCAACAGACCAAACATTCATCTGAAGGCATTGATCCACAATACCTGAAAACATCAAGAATCAACTATAAGCAAACCTTAACAGTTGAACCCTTTTCAGCCATAGGCCCCTTTCCCTCAACGAGATCATAGTACTTGAGTCCATCATCTGCTTCAGAATATAAATGGAAATCTAGATAGTGATTACCTAATTAAGAAAGAACTGTGCCATAGCCGAAGAACCAAACAGGAACTACAGTTTACAAGTAGTATGCAGTGAATGCTAAATTATTTGCACTATCTACCTATTTTATTCACAATGGAAGTGCAACTAGGATAATGCAAAGCCTTTTCAGTATAATCTGAGTACAAAAACAAGTAACATACTGCCTTCTTTATCTTACATGAAGGGCTAATGAAACAAGAATCATACCCACACATTGAGTTATGCTTTCTGACAAAGGCAATGATAATAGAACATACTCACTTGAAGTCATTATACTGAATTTCACTCATTCTGACAATCTCAGGCTCCAGCTGTTGAACTTCTAATTCACCGTCCAAGAATGATATGTAGTAAGAGTTTTCAAAGTTTACATTTTAAAAGTTTTGCTTCAGATAATGGAAATTGAATTAAGGTAAACTGCAATTGGATCTCTAAGATTAGGAAGTCGTTTCACACTCATCCACCTTTTGTATTGTTTTATGTTGGTCCCTAAAGTAATTAGTCTCTGGTTTGATCAAACAAAAAAGTTAAGTCTCTGGCTTCATGCAAAGTCGTATTTTTTTTCTCTAAACTTTTAGAAAGTACCTAAATCACCACTCATTTTCTCCACTCCCTCTCTATAGGGAGAGGGGGCTACAGAGAATGTGAGAGGCTAGCTGCATGCCCGAGCCAGCCATAGAGAGAGATAGAAAGAGTGTTATGTGTGTAAACTAGCAGACATGCTTGAGACAAACAAAAAAAGATAGAGGGCTGGTATACATTTGCTGGACCCATGACAAAGAGCAAAAGTGAAATGTCGCGTGACCCAAAAGTGAGGTAATGTCCATTTTGACTTTAAGTTATAAAGACGTAGATACGAATACGACGATACTCATAGATTTAATCAAATATCAGAAGGGGTGAAAACTTACAGGTTGTGTTGTACTCCTCCAAGGGGATGGACTTCCTAGGTCTCCTTTCTCGTGCCAGAGAGACCGGGGACAGCGCCGTAAGGCTCAAAGGAAGAGAGAACATAAGCAAAGCATCTCTTCTCGAGAGTGGCGCTGAGGGCGATGGTTGAGCCCCAGCTTGTATCGGCGCGGGGCGAGGAGGCAGAAGAACGGCATCCAGCAGGAGGGCTCTTTGGACGGCGCCAGATGAAGCCATCGTGTTATCTTTTGCAGAGCAGAGAAGGCGATAATAGACGGACGAGAGAGAGAGAGAGAGAATTCAAAATTAAAAATAGAATTTTTATTTTATATAAAAATATTTAATTTTACATTTTTTTATTTTAAAATGCTTTCATATTTAAATATAAAAATATAATATTGTACATTAAAATCAAATTTTATATTTAAATATGAAAATATTTATATATATATATATATATACATATATAAAAAGAAATTAGTTGAATTCAATTTTAGTATTAACTGCAATACATATTGCTAAAATTATATTATATAATCATATTTAAATATAATTTTAAAAAAATTTATTGCTGTGCATATATATATATATATTAAAATTTGATTTTGATTTCTTTAAAAATAATATAATTTTGATTATACTTTGACCAAAATTATATTTAAATATAATTATTTATTTTTAAAATATTTTTTAAAATTAAAATTTAGAATTTTAATATATTATAACCTTTATAATTTTTTGACATATCAAATACACTTAAAATTACTCAAATTTTTAGGATATTAATCATTGGAACATATCCAATAACATCTAAAAGTAATTTAATTTTCAATTTAATTAATTTAATATTTTATTAGTTAATATAAATTAAAAATTATTTTAAAGCACTAAATTTAAATATAATAAAGCTAATATATTGTTGTATATATTAAAAAAATATTAGATAAATTTAGTCGAAGCTAAATGCTTCCACAAAAAATTAGAATAGATTTTGTTTATAAATTATATTTAAATAGGTTAATAATTTTAACAAGTTTTTTGACATATTAAACAAACTCAAAATTAGCTCATATTTTAAAACATATGTTATCGTAATATTATTCAATAATACTTAGGAGTATTTTTGTTTTCAAATTAGTTTAGTATTTTATTAAATAATAATATATCAAAAATTGGTAAGTTAAAATTAATACCAAAACATCTGAATTAGAGCATTAAATTGAAAAATGATGTAATTAACATATATAGTACTGAAAATATAAAAAAAATATCAGATTAATTTGATCTCCAATTTGAAACCAAAATGCTTGCCCAAAAAATTTGTAATTTTATGTTTTTTGAAAAAGCTAATATTGATTATAATTCATTCATTTTTTGTCGTGCTTATTGTACTCAAAATTTATCAAAATGTTAAAGCATCAAGCATCATAACTATGCTTTAAAGAGATTTTATTTTGGAGTTAATTTAACATTTTATTACTTAATAATATAATAATATTTTAATAGTTTAAAATTTATATAATTATACAAAATTTACACTCAGCGGAGCGATTTTATTGAAGTCACTTGAATCATATAGCAACGTGTATAGCACAGAAGAATTTGACTTTAGTGAAAAATGTTCAATCTATTAAAAATATTTATTTTATACTGTTATATTTTATATAATTTTTAATTTTAAATTATTAATATTTAAATTTAATAAAAATATTTAATATTAAAATTAAATTTATTTTATATATCGCAAAAAAAAAACAACTCCAAATAATGTAAAATAGGGTAATAGTCTTTTTTTTTAATAGAAAAATAGGATGATATATAATTTCCAATTGACCGTTGAGAAATAGATTGATAGTTATTGTCCGGTAAGTTGGGTATTTAGAATTTTTGAGATTAGTTTCGATTTTGTTGGTGCCCAAATTAGTTATAATTATGTTTTAATTTTTTTATAAAAAATTATAGAATTTTTTTTTGAAACATATATATATATACACGATGAAAAATATAATTAATGATTATAAAAATATTAAATAAATTTAATTAATATATTAAAAATTGTATATGTTATTTTATATTTTTAAAAAAATAATTATGATCAACGCTAACCAAATAAAGGCTTTTTTAGAACCTAAAATTGACTGAAGATAGATTTGCCCATATAAAGTCGTTAATTATCTTAATTGAATTTTCGAGTGATTTTCGAGTTTAAAGCTAGACTTGCTGTGGTTTCGAGTTTCTTTTGCTTAAGTCTCTATCTCAAGCATTAACTACTTAATCATGTGATGAGCATGAAATCAAACTAAAACATGCAAAATAAAATTTGACATATGCACAATATTATACTTAAAAGTTAAGATCAAAATTTTCTTTTTATGATCCGTAAATTATGATCTAAAAATAATTTTATATTTTAATAGCAATTACTTAAAAACTTTATATCATATTTAACAAATGAAAAGAACCTATA
This sequence comes from Apostasia shenzhenica, assembly GCA_002786265.1. Lineage (NCBI taxonomy): Eukaryota > Viridiplantae > Streptophyta > Magnoliopsida > Asparagales > Orchidaceae > Apostasia > Apostasia shenzhenica. The sequence continues at coordinate 411,589 of KZ451927.1, forward strand.
AATTTTTTTTCATGAAATAATTTATTTTTTGAAAAAAAATAAAAAATTATTTTATATTTCATTTTATACTGATTCTAATATTAAATAATTTTTACTTCCTATATAATTCTTAATATATCAATTAATTTTACTTTATATTATTTATAATATTTACATAATTTATTTTATTTTCATTGTATATATTTTTTAAAATTAATAATAAATTTCTTCTATCACCCTTTTTTTTTTTAAATAAGTCTGTCACTCTTTCTATTGTTGTGTGGCTTTAAATTCAGCAATATCTCCTTCCGTTAACTTAAAAGATCGAAGTTCGATCGAAAGTTAAATTGTATTTTGAAACGAGTAGAAATCAGCTTATTCAAAGCGAGCCGACGTAGGATCAGATTGAATCAGCTCAAAATAAAAAATGATTAAACAAATATTAGAAATTTTTTGGTGATCTTTACTTAACCCTTGTTAGATGTAAATTAATTTCTTGTTTTATTTCTAACCATTAGATCAATGTGGACAGTGTGATTTAATTTATCTGAATAAATAGATGTTTATATTTAAGACTTTGATTAAAAATTGAAAAATTAATTGAATGTAAGATTGAATTTAGTTTGGATCAAATTTGAATTGATAATAAATGAGTCAGGTCTAGCTCGGATCAAGATAAGATCGGCTCGAAATCAAAAGCGCACAATCATCGTTTTCATCAAAACTATTTTGGGTGTCCACAAAGAGAAATGATGTTGATCAAACCGAAAGGTGTTGATTGTTGATAACTACTTGATCAATTGCTATCAGTAAGTTAACTAAATTATATGAACTTGAATGCCCTTCTTTTGCGCTAGAACATGTTCGAGTTAAGGATCCAAGGCTGTTAATTGACAGATGACTCGAGGTTAGGAGACTTTGAGATGAGACCATCGAGGGGTCAAATGTCTCAAGACACGATATCGATAAATCTATCCAATATTGCACGTGTATTGACTATGAAGTTGATGACATGCGTTGGGATGTTGGAAGAGCTCGGGTGTGGGGTTGGTATAGATTAGAGGGGGTGAATAGACCATAATTAAAATTTAATTTACTTTAATTATAATACAATTGAAACACCCCACAAGTAAGTTAGCAATAGTATGAATAATATAAATGTAAAAGCAAAATTAAAATCTGCACGAATACAAATAAGCTCACATACAAAAAGTACATAATAATTTAATGAGGTTTGATACCTTATGATATTTACGTTCTCTGCCAAATAGCAAACTATCTTATTATCCATTAAACATTCATTTGATTAAAAGCGCAGAAGCCCTTTCAATTTAATCACTCTTTTGTCCTAAGGCAAAGAAGCTCGAAACAAAAGCTCTTCTAGATCCTAGCGAGAGGCCCTCGTCACTAATTACTGGTGAAGGAATAATAAAACTCAAAATTAATACGAGGATATATAATAACAATAAGAGAACTAACTTTTCTCATTTCTAGGATTGCACCTTAAAGAACTTAGAGAGAGTGGATTATCAAATAAGTATTTGATCACTTGATCTTTTCTTAATCACTTGCTAATTACCCCTTAAACAACTTTTAATTTTTCATACACATATCTCAAAATCCTTCAACTATTTATATAGAAAAGTTCTTCAATGACTAGTAAAAACTAACTCAGAACTACCTTTTATCGATCGAGCAAATAGCTGTTGAAAGCTCAATGATCATATTTCAGATAGCTTTGTTCGATTAAAGAACTAATCAGCCAAATTATAAGAGGCCTTTGATCAATTCTATCACCTCATAGATCAAACAAAGATACTTTTCAAAAGCTCATTTCAATTGAATCAAATGGCCCAATCAATCATAGATTTCTTAATCGATCATAAAATCAATCAACGACTGATAATTGCTTCCACTAATTCTCACACAAATTGGTCCAACTTATTTTTAATCAATCTAAACTCAATCTAACTAACTTATAATGATATTCTAAGTGCTCATAATATAATACACACTTCTCATTGCACTCAAAGGATAATTTCATAATAATTTTACTAATATTACAATAATATCAATTGAGCTTCTCTTTATTTTGAAGGCTTTTTCATTAATGATGATCACTTCATCACCTCATAAGCTAAGCATAATTTTACTCTCATGATTCCTTACTTTAATCATAGTGTGGAATATTAAATTAGCAGTAACACTTCAAGCTTACACATGTTAAACTTAATGAAAAGATTAGTTCACTTTTAACTTAAATGTATTAATAAATATCAAAACTCATGCTAATATCATCTAAAATTTAAAATATTAATTTGAATTTTTGTTATTTTATGTTTTCAAATTATTTATTTCTCTAAATTAATTTTAACTTAACTAAAAATAACTCTAATTATATTATACATAAATTTCAACATTAAATTAATAATATTTTAAATTCTACGTAACTTTTAATATAAAAATCAACTATTATTTTATAGCCCATACAAAATTTAAAACATAATAGCAAATTTATTTCACATAAATAATTCTCTAAAAATTTAATAAATTTTATTTTAAATTTTTCATAAATTTCAAAATAAAAAATAATATTGAAAAAAAATTATTAATCTTTAAAAATATCATCACAAACAAATACAGCCCTGTTTGACGCGAATACCAAAATAGTACTAGTTTAAAAAATAACAATAATAATAATAAATAAATTAGTTTAATTATTTTACACAAATTTTAATATAAAAAATAATTTTTAATAAAAATATAAACTTTATTTCACATCTTAGATCAAAATACTCGATTTGAATATTTTGATCTAGAATGTGAAATAAAGTTGATATTTTTATTTTAAATTTGTGTAAAATAATTTAAAATATTTATGTATTATTATTGTTATTGTTTTTTAAATTAGTACCATTTTAGTCCTATTTTAATCCTGTTTTAATCCTCGCGCCAAACAGGGCCAGGCCTTTTTTTTAATAGAAATAGGTGCCTTCTAGCCAAGTTGAACATTGGCAAAAAAACAGCTATATTTGTGAAAATTTATATCAACCATCAAAATAGAGCCAGCCATAAGTTCCAGCCAAACCATATTCTGAAATACTAAAACTTGAAATCTAGAAGTAACTCTGAAGTATGAAGTCTAAGGTGAGGCAAGTAATTTCTTAATACAACAAAAAATTTCTGTTCAAGGGGAAGACAATAATCTCTTTATGCGTTCTTCGGGAGAGCTAAATAACCTGCCAAGCCCAGGTTGCAGTTCTCAATACTAAAACAACTTCAAAGAGATTGTTCAGCAGTTCAGCGAGGCGAGTTGAAAAGAGCTCGGCCGACAATACCAGTTGCTTCGATGTAACGCTCCACACACCTCGAGACGCAGCTGCTCTCGCTGCTACTCAAACTGGTACCAGGCTTACTGACACACTTTCCAAAGCATTTGCTCCTTACAGTCTGCAAACGAAGGGGAATGATCGTTTCACTTGATTTGATTACAATCAAAAATCGAAACATTGTCGATATATGATGTAGATAGCATAGAGAAGTTCTTCAGTAACATGCAGGAAGATTAGATTAAGGAAGCAAGTTTGTTCTAATGGTTAAAAACGTGAGTAAGGATAGAATGAGAAATGAGTATATCCGAAAGAAAGTGAGTGTTGCACCAATTAAGGATAAACTTAGAGAAAGTCGGCTTAGATGGTTTGGACATCTAAATCGCAGGCCGATTGAAGCTCCAGTTAGAAAAATTGAATTATTGGATTTTGCCCATGTACAAAAAGGAAGAGGGAGACCAAAAAAGACATGACAAGAAACTATAAGGAGTGATCTTAGTTACTTAAACTTAGATAAGAATTTGGTAACTGATAAGGCGCAATGGAAACAAAAGATTCATGTAGCCGACCCCACCTAGTGGGATTAAGGCTTGGTTGTTGTTGTTGTTGGTTAAAAACGTGGGTCTGGGTGAAAATAAAAAAAATATCAAAAATAAATCAACAGCCAGAGTAGATTAGAACAGGTAAACCAACCGGCTAAATACTGAAATTCCACATCCGATGCTGCGTACCATCAATGCCTAAATTATACTGTTTCATAATGGGTACCATTAAACTTGGAATAAATCTATGATCCTCAGGGATAACCAATAAAAGCAGAAGTGATGCGCCGTATCTACTAGCCCAGTGGGATGGAACTTACCTAGGTGCAAAGGGTCCTAGGTTCGAAGCCACACAGTCTTGCTAGCTCTAATATTCCTAAAATATTATTAGGCTGTGGATCACTTCAGATGGGATGAACAAAGAAAGAAGCACAAGAGACAGACATTTATTTCACAATCCATACACAATGTCAGCTAGAGGTAGAAATACAAGTTAACAAGTCGAGTCTAGGTCAATCAGACACGACTTCTTTTTCCCAGACGCAAAAATGGAACATTAGAAAGCCAAACCCAACAGTATTTTAAACGGGCAACCTAAGTGCACTCTCCCATTTATCCTTTAATTTTTTTCGAAACATCAAAAATATGTACGTTTTGCACTTCTAATTATAGAAGTCTTGAATGAATACAAAAGCAAGCACACCAGCAGAAATCACTCCAACACTGCCCTCAACAGTTACAAAACTCCAGCACTGCCATCAAAATCTCTAAAAACCTTTGTGGCGCAAAATCACTCAAATGTGTGGCCAATTTCGAAGGAAGTGATCCTCAATGTTCTAGTATGAATCAATGACCAAGCATTGGCCATCTCTGGTTCTGACCAGTTTTGAGCTCATTGATGCCTCCACTGGACAACTTGCTATCCCTAAGAAACTATATGGCCTTATCTTATTTGACGATAAGAAAAAAAAAATCATATTTGATGATAAGAAATTATCAACAGTGTCAAAAAGCTAACATAGTAGTTTACTATTTATGTTAGATGATTTTCACTATGTAGATGAAAATCAAGCTTGGACAAATCACAAATGATGCCTTGAAAGAGAAGTAATGAAGACCTCCAAAATATTGGTGTGTTTCTTTGCAAAGGATAACTTTAACAAAATTAAAGTTAAACTTAAATAAAGTTTTTTTTATTGAGAGTTATGTATAATGTGAAATAAAGTTAATTATTATATTAAAATGTGTGAGAGATGTGATATAAGTTAGTTACTACTTTGGTATATGTGTATAATATGGAATAAATTTTTTTTAAGGAGTAAATGAATCACCTAAAATCTCTTATGTCTCCATTATTTTCAAGCTTTTCAAATTAATACTTGCTTACTTTCTTTTACAATCGGTTTTATTAAATGGCTTTGCCATAGTCATATCATCGACCTGAACAAGAGTACAAAAAATTATTAACAAGAAATTTTGTCAACAACTAATGGAGTGCTTAGTTCTCGCAAAAGAGAGACCCTCTCCAAGAAGCAAATGCCATCTAGGTTAGGAAACAATAGTAACATAATGAAAACTTAAAAAGAGCAAGTAACCTGATTTTTTTACATTTGAATGTACGAGAAAAGCAGAAGAGTGCTAATACTTGTTTCTATTACTGCATGTAAAAAAGAGAAAAAGCTTCACTCAAATGGAGATGGAACAATGGCCAAACTCCTTTAAGCAGCTGTAGTAAAATTTGACCTAAAATAGAAGAAGAAATGAGAAGAGGTCATTCTTGGACGTGAGTGCCAGAAAGGAACCCTTTTGAACCATTCGATTGGGTATGTACAGCTGGAAAAGGCTTTCATCAAATGCCCTTATGTTTTTTGAAAAGTCGAATGCCTTTATGCTACTGTCAACTATATGCCTACAAATAGGTACTACGAGATAGGACCTAATAATTGGTCGATGGTGCCACCGACTGCACTATGCCCATTGGTTGTTGGAACAGTCAAAAGTATGTGTATTGTGAAGTTCTTAGTTGTCAACAGAAACGACGACTAGTGTGAAAAGTATCTAATGGATGTTAAGAGTGGTTGGTTGTCATTACGGTGCTAGCAGGAGTTCCGACGAATCCTCTGTTTGGCGAGAGTCGTTTAGTTGGGAGGGGTTGTCCACCTAACGAGAATTGTCCGATTAGCACAAGTCAAAAGCTTGCCTGACAAGAAGTGTCATCCGATTAAGGAAGTTCATCCAACTGAAGGGGCATCAGTCCTCCTTTTAAGAGTCTACTATGTCACACGCTAATCTATTTGCTCCACATAAGTTAACCTTTCACTAAGATTTGGGATACATGAATGGCTAATATTGAACATGTTAGATCGAGCATTAAAATATGCATGCACCATAAGCATTAAAGAAATAAAAAAAAGTACAGCTTCTAGATAAGAACTACAAAAGTAAAATTGAGCAATAATAAAGATCAAGAGAAACAACTAAAAGGACTACAGTCACTGATCTTTGAAGAATACAAGAACAATAATTTTGAACAACACACATAGAAGGTAAAAGATCATAAGGATACCTAAGCAATGGTTTTTTTCCTAACCCAATGGGGAAGGAACTTGCCTGAATGCCAAAAGGTTTCAGATTCGAACCACCCCACTACAATTTTCAAGTGGGGTAGGGAAAATTGTGGTGTTTAGGGGTAAATAAAAAAATAAGAGTACCTAATTAATATTCCAAATTGAATAAATTATCTTATGCATAAGATATTGTTAATGACATTCATAGCTTACAACTCCATTCAATTATGAACTAAACTACAACCAGCCAACACATCTCAAAATACACAAAAGGATTCCATACAAGAACAAAATAATAACTCACTAGAATGGAATACAGTGATAAGAGAGCATATAGCCATATACACAATGAATAAGCATGCAAAGGGACTGATATGCATAATGAATGCATATACAAAAACAGTAAGCTTACACATATAAATAATCATGCATGAAAACATCCTAAATGCACAAAAAAAATATGTTTCACCCAAGGAGCAAGAGCATGCAGATGTGGCAGCTGGCCACAAAAGAATTTCATATATTCTGAATACGTCAAGCTATGCAATCCAAAATGAGCTGAATATTTGAATAGCTATTCAGCCATATCTTCCATGCACAGAAAGACATAGTAGGAAAAAATAATTTCATTCACCAAGACAAGAAATATATACAAGCCCGACAAAGATAATTCATGGAAATCTAATATGAAAATAATACCCATACATAAACCATGAAAATTTATAATACCACGATAATCACCTAAAGAGAACGACCTTCCAAGTTTTGGTTTGATCGCTTAAACGGCACATAGACAACGCAAAGCTCATCTGAATAATCCATATTACAAATAAACATAGAAACCTGAAGTAAAAACTCTCATCTACTCAACAAAGAAGCAGGATCAAATCCAATAATCACAACCTAGCAATTTTATTTGTCATTTCATGCACTTGTGTCAGATTTTACATGTTAGTTTACCATCGAATCTTTTTCTTACAAACAAAAGCCCTACGGATGACCAAAATTCATGTTTTTTTTTTTTTAATTTGCAATGAGAAAACAGCAGAACTACGCAGATCAGTGATAACATTAATAAGCTTGCGCATTAACCGGTTCTTGTAATCGCGAGAAGAGGACTGTCACCTCAAGGAACTCCTCGGCGTAGGCCTGGGCGAGCTGTGCCTTGAGTTGGCCCATTAGCGCCTCCGATGAAGGACCCGAACCTGACCCTGTAGACGGAGAAGAGGATGAAAAGGGATCCATGATGAATACGTTTTCTTTCGCTGCCCTCACTCCCCTGTATACACTGAACACAGCCCCTTTTCTGAAATTCAACACAGCCCCTTTTCCACTTCTGCCAAAGCAGCGGCAAACAAGAGCAACAGAAAAACCCTAGCCATATGACTGTCGATATATATGAAGGAGATCCGACCAAAATAATACTAATTTAAAAAAAAAAAAATAATAATAATAATAATAATAATAAAATAATTTTTTTAATTATTTTACATAAATTTTAATATAAAAAAATATTATTTTACTTCACATATTTAATAATTTTTAATAAAAAAATATATACTTTATTTCATATTCTAAACCAAAATATTCGAATCAAATATTTTGATCTAAAATATAAAATAAAATTATTTTTTTATTATTGAGTATGTGAAGTAAAATAATATTTTTTTTATATTAGAATTTATGTAGAATGATTAAAATTTTTATTTATTATTATTATTATTTAAATTAGTATCATTTTGGTCCTGATTTGATCATGATTTAATCTTGGCGCCAAACAGGGCCTAACTCTTTCTCTAATGTTTTGCATTTTGGAGCCAAATTCATTACCAAGATTTGCATTAATTATGAAGAAGTTGAACAAAACCTAATAAGTTCCTATTTTTTTTGTCATTAAAATTTAACTTAATTTAATTTTAATCAGACATATCACATCATACATAAAATTTAATATTAAAAATTAATTTTATTTTCACATCCTACACACATTACTAAAATAATAATTAACTTATATTATATTTCTCACATATCTCAACACAATAATTAATTTTATTTCACATTGTTCACAATTTTTAATAAAAAAATATCTTTATTTAAATTTAATTTTAATTTTACAAACAAACAAACTCTGAATAGTAAAAAAAATAAGAAGGTAAAAGCCCAACAAGTGAAACACCGCATCATTGCTCACAGTGGTAATCCTGTTCACAAGGCCCATCAAAATATTGCTCCAAGTTTCCCATAAAAGCCTTGTTTAGTTTGAAGGTTAATTTTTAGATAAGAAAAAAATATTTTATTTTATAAATTTAATAAAAAAATTTAATTTAATATTAGAAAGTGTGTAAATTATTAAATAGAGTTAATCCTAATGTTTATGTTTTTGCTGAATATAAAATAAATTTGATTTTTATAGTTGAAATTTGTGTTGAATAGAAAAAAAAAAAGTTCGAACTAAATTAGCCTAAAGAGTAATTATCTTTTTTGTACTTAGCATTGATTATTTTTTATTTGGTACGAACATATTATGTAAAATGATATTTTTTATCATCACACTAAATCTTGTAAAATGCATTTTTTTTTATGTTTTATTGCCATCCAAATTAATTGTGCTTTCATACATTTGTATGACTAGCACTGATAAGTGGATGAACAGTTGAACTATTACTATAAAGAGAAATCGATGATTTTTTCACGGTAAAAAATATTAACCTATTTGTTTAGCATGTCAAATTGCATATAAAATGTAATATTAAAAAGAGTAAATTACACAGGGGCTCCTGAGGTTAGAATGATGCTGTAAATAGGTTCCATATTTTGAAAAGCCAAGATTTGGGTCCTCGAGTTTGTGTTTGCGCTGCTGTTTAGTCCCACGTCTGAAATTTGCTGGCTTTTTACTATTTTACTCTCAGATTTTTTATTTATTTTTCACATTATTCTAAAATATTTCGAGAGAGTTGTAAGAGTATTTTGGTTCATATAAATATGACTAACAGTCAAATTTAACAGTTACTATCTAAGTGGACCATCCAAAAAAACGATATTTAAACTAAGGGACTAAATGACAGCGTAAACACAAACTCGGGAACCCAAATCTAGGCTTTTCAAAACGTGAGACCTATTTGTAGCATCATTCTAACCTCAGGGGCTCCTGTGCAATTTACCTTATTAAAAATTAATCATATTTCATATTTTATATAATTTAAAATAAAAAATTAATTTTACTTCACATTCTATATATACCTTATTCGGTTCATGCATATTTTGAGGTAAAATATTACTTTATTAAAATTTTAAATTTATCATAAATTTTAATAACTTTATTTTACATTTAATATAATTTTAATCATAAAAATTAATTTTATTTCAAGTTCAACATGAATTCTAACATTAAAATCAATTTCATTTAATATTTTATATAATTCTTAATATTAAAATAAATTTTTTTATAAAAATTATAAAAAAAATATTTTCTCTTTCATGTCCCAAAATTACTATCAAATTAAAAATATTATATACTAAAATAATAGCTAAATTATATTATATCTCTCACATATTTCAACATAATAATTAATTTTATTTCATATTATTTAAAATTTTTAATTAATTTTTTTTTAATTTAAATTTAATTTTTATCTTATTAAAATTAATATATACAAACAAACATGTTGTTAATTATATCAATTATTTTGCAAGAATAAAATATATTAATTTATAAAATTGATTGAAAATAAAATTATTTTAATATTTAAAGACGTGTAAATATGAAATATAATTAATTTTAATATTATAAATATATTGTATATTAAATAGAATTAATTTTAAATATTAAACGTGAATTTAAATTATTGAAATTTACACAATTTTTTTTTAAAGAAAATTTAAACGGTGGGTCTCGGCCCAGTCGGTCATGGATGTCCGTCTCCTCCAGCCCAATGAGTTTGTTCGGAGGGTTTTTGTTGTCTACCCGTTCTTTTCACCCACCGTCTGCCTCTCGTTTTCGCACGATGCAGCGGTGGATTTCGAAGCTCGGCCACTCTCTCGTCTCTTCCTCCCACCGTCGCCACTCTCCGTTCTCATCCACTCAACTCAATGCGGGGCCGCTGTCATCGGTCGGCTCCGCCAGTTCCTCCGTTGTACCCTGCCTCCCAATCTCGCGCTCTGGGTTTCAACCGCATTCTTCGCCTTTCTTCCTGGTGAATTGCGAGCGTTTCGATTAAGGCGATGCTTCCTAGAATTTCCTATCGTTGTTTATGGTTTTGATTCGATTTGGAGAAGGTACAGGTGTTGCAGTCGCGTCACTTCGCGGCCAAGGAGAGATCAAGGGCTCCAGACACCCCCGTCACATCGAAATTGAAGAAGTACAAGTTGAAGGCTTACTCGTAGGTTTGATTTCTCTGTTGGTTTTCTCTTGTGCGCAGCTCACTACCATTTCGTTTATTGAAACAGTGATGGTTATCTTTAGGTCATTCAAGTTTAGGTTTAGGACGATGAATGATGGGCAGATCCGGAGGTGGCGGGCTGGAAAGAGGCACAATGCGCATTTGAAGGTACGTCTTTAATCTTCTTTGTTTGGATGGAGATAACATGTCTATCTAGAGTATAAAGAAACAAATTAGTCTCATGGACCAACTTCTCTGTGAATAAAAATTCTATATAGCTAGTTGCCTGTTTAAAATAACAACACCATAGCCTTACCACAAACTAGTTGGGTTCGGCTATTTTCTTTTTCGTTTTTTGGAAATTAGGGTTCATCTATTTTCTAGGTATGCAACATGTGGACTTTGCAAGAGGTCATTGTCCTAGTACTACGTTTACAATTATGTTCAACAGAAAACTTAGATCGAGCAAATGTGTAGTTAGCCAAATAAATCGTGCATAAATAAGCACAAAGAATAGAGATAGTAAAAGAGCAAAGGTATGAGACTTTTCAGAGTAACAAATAGAAAGAAAATTTTTACACTAATCACTTGAGTTGTTTTCATTTGGAATCGTTAAAGTTAGCTAGGTTAACTTTAACTTGACATGTCACATTATAACAAATTTCACAATTTGAAATTAACTATATTTCACAAAGCATGCATTTTAAAAATAAAATTTAACTTTATTTTATGTTTTACACATATACCAAATAATAAAGATCTAATTTTGTATCATACGTACATTCTAAGATAATTAACTTTATTTCATATCATATACAATTTTGAAGTAAAAAATATCCTAATTTATAAGGTAGCTTTAACTTCCTTAAAGTTAGCATGGCTTAACGAACACACCCTTGATCCTCAATATGAAGGAGATACAAGAAATAAATCTTGTTTTTTCTTCTAAATTCGACTGCCCAAGCATTCCTAAAACCTCAAATGATCGCCTCCCTTAGATATCTTCAAGGTCATCATCGTAGCTGAGGAAGAATCAACAAAAATCACCATTGAATTCCTAATGTGAACTCAATTTGCTTCTTCTAACATGAAACTAGTGTGTGAAGCTTGAAACCCATGAATCCCATGAAATGCCACAAGAGATTAATTTATAATCTCCTAAAGAATAGCTTCAGGTTAGTTGCATGAAATCCCTTGAAAATCTCCGTGTATGGAAATAATTTATCTTCCTACATTTTTTGGCTTGATGCCCTCTATTCACTATTGCCCTAACTTGTTTTCCATGGATGAACCTTGTGGATAAATTCTAAGGTTTTTTTGGCATTTTATTCTTACTAATTGTTTGTGTTACTTTATCCAGTTGAGATTATAAATATAATAGGTTTTTTCGTAACGGGCTAAAATTTGAAACCCATTAAGGCTTTTAATCATATTATATTTCAATAGTCTCCTCCTTGATTTTGTTAACACTTATACTCCCCAAGCAATGTGTTATGATCTCTCTAATTAGAAACCCCTCCTCTTCTTTGCGCTTCGAACCTCAGCTTTGTTCAATATTAGGCAATTCCAAGTAGTGTTGAAATTTGAGTATTGGTTGGCGTGTTGTAGCCATGTCTATAGAATTCTCGAAACATGGAATTTTCATAAGCTGAATGTCACCACTTTACATAAGCTCCTTAAGTTTGTGATACCTAAAGTCAATGTGCTTGCTTTTGTGTGTGTGATAGACCCAATTTATTGTAAGACAAGTTTTCTTTTGATTAACACATTGAAGATAAATAACTTCTGTAGATTACCACTAACAAACCAATTTGCTTTGTATTTTCTTGGTTTCTCTGAATACGAAGCTTTCATCTCTGTGTACACTGCATTGCAGCTAATTGCATTCCTTCCTTCGGAATGTGCCACTTCTTCTCAAATCTAACTCTAATGAAGACACTTTATTAGAGTTATGCTGCTTATTTTTGTACTTGCTTTCGACTGCCTGTTGATGAGACATGTGGTCAGAAGTAGTGATAGGAAATGCACAACCCATACCATCTTTGAATCTTAGTAGTCATTGCGCTTCTCCTCTAGCCATCTCTGATTCAGTAGAATAAGGCTCATCATGTGATAGATACATTGATTTATCATCCTGATGTAAAGAATCCTTTGGCATATTTTTTGTTATTCAGGTGTAGAGAATTCTCCCACTTATTGCTGCTTTTATTTGAGTTCCATCCTAACTCCCCCTCAATAGCATTTAGGCTTCGTTTAGCTGAAGTTTGTTTTAAGTTTTATAAAATAAAGAGAGAAAATTAGTTTAATGTCATGATGTAACATAAAATTATGTTATTATTGAGAATTGCAGTCGATGTAAAATAAATTTGTTTTTTTATTGATTTATGTATAGGATGTGCAATAAAATTAATTTTTAAAGTTAAAGTTTTTTTATGATATGAAATAAAGTTGATTTTTAATATTTAAATTGTATTATATATAAAATAAGTATAAAATATTGATGAAAGTCTTTTTTAAAGAATTTGGAGTTTTTTGGGTCTTAATTAAATGAGGCCTATTTATCTTGTTTTTCTCCTAAACTTTTCCATGTGGATTTTCAAGCATCAAAGCTTCATCAAATTTGACAGCTCTATGGGACTATGACTTTTTGTTAAGTTTCGAAACCTTATGCTCTTGCACGTTAGAAGCATACCTCATAAAGAAAAACCATTTGTATTTAGCATCCAATTTTGTCACCTCTCTCTTTGATACATAATGCTAATGAAGGTTGTCTATTCACCAAATGATTGTTGTAATTGCCTTGATTTATAAGCCTGCGAATAGTGTCATGCACCATTCTAATTTGTCCTTCTCGATAATTCAATTCTAGTGTGACTTGCTTGAGATAGTAAAATGTTGAGTAATATCTTCCTTTAAATAGATATATTTAAACTTCTTTGAGGTGGACTCTTCGTCATTATTTGTATGAAGAAACTTTGTGTTTTTCTATAGCCTCTTCTGTTATTACTTTCTTGTATTTGGTTTTTTTAAAAACTTTTAATCTAGTTGTAAGAAATAGACTCAGTTTTTTATTCAGTACTCTTCGTCAAAGTAAAAAAAAACCTAGACCCTCTTATTAAAGTAGCTAAAGATGTCCCCTACTCATGTGAATGTACATACTCAAGGATAATCTTACATTTCTCACTTGAATTTACAAATTTCACCTTGCAGTTCTTGCTAAACAACTTATGATTCACAAAAATCATCACTTCCAAAACATAGATAAATATCACACACTTCACTTACTTATCAATCCTCCACTAAAGAAACATATTAGACCCATAGAAGCTCTTATGGGCATATCCTCGCCAAAATCTTGGAGTAGTTTAATATGGATATGTTGTTCCTTATAGGACATGAGATCCCTACCAAAAAGGGTCCCTACGGATACTTGCTTCGCGATAGTCGTAACACTGGGGTTATTTTCCTGGTCCTGGAATACACTTTTTATTGACAAGAAAAGGTGAAGGATCAAGCCAAGTTATTCTATTTTAAAATAAAAAATATATGCACAAAGAAGTTTTTAAAATTTAAAATAAAAATTTTGAAATTAGAAAATTGATTTTCAAAAATAAAAATACACTTGTAATGAATGCTTGATTAACCTCAAGGGCACGAGTGCAATTTTAACTTAGGGGATGGAGATTTGCTTGTAAATAGGGACCCAAGTTCTAACTCGAATTTTAACTTAATTATATATGTCGAATTCCTCCATTGGGCCCACCCTACTCCTGACGATAGCGGAGGCATGGTAGAAAAAGACATCAAAAGGATGAGAAGCTCAACTAAATGTAATCGAAAATCAGAGTTACAAAATAGTTAAGTCGAATAAGATGAATCAATGCAATAGATAGAAGAAACACCAATTTTATCACAATAAAAACTCTAATCAAAATTTACGTCTCAAAAGATCAATATCATATGACATGAACTACATGAAAGTTCATAGTCTCATTTTAATGTCACTTCGCAGTTCTGTTATCATTAAATATTAAGGATCATTCGGATACAATAGGCTCAGTACAAAATAGTAACAACAAAATGTAAAACACAAGGAGGCTTCCTTGACCACTTAGCTCTATTGTAATATCCTGTGATTCAAATGTAGAGATATTATCCGCTTTGATTTGAGAAAATTGCGTGACTTAAGTATTTTCAGGAAGTCACTCATTCTAATGCTAATCTAGCCCAAACACACTTAACTATAGAGTTTTTCATTATTAGTCTCACAATTTTATTCCAAAAATTGCCTATACTATTTTGGATTATTTTATTTCATTTCTGTGCCCCTCTTGTAACATCCCGTGATCTCATTGTAGAGGTATTGTCCGCTTTGGCTTTAGGAAAAATGCGTGAGTTGAGTGCTCCCAGGAGGTTACCCATCCCAGTGCTGCTTCAGCCCAAGCACGCTTAAGTACAGAGTTTTTCATCATTAGCCTCACGGTTTTGCCCCAAAGGCGCTTCTACCATTTGAGATCACATTATCTACTTATATAGCTCAGGATCTCCCTCTCTTTCTGATATGAGACGATTCATTCCTGTGCTCCTCTCACCACTCATTATTTGGCCTAGAAGCCTGCTAGGAACCACACTTTGCCTCAGTGATTCCTTTTTCTTAGGACACCACTCGACGATCACTCCCCGCCCTCTTCGACCACGGGCGTCACAGGCCCACCAGCTTCCTCTTGGTTTGTCCTCGAACCACATCGTACTGTGGGAGGCCGGCTCTGATACTATATTGTAACATCCCGTGATCTTATTGTAGAGATATTGTCTACTTTGGCTTTAGGAAAACTGCGTGCTTGAGTATTTCCCAGGAGGTCACCTATCCCAATGCTACTCATAGTAATGCATATTTTTAAGATCACCTTTCTCTTGAATGTACATATCTATACAAAATATATACATATATATATATATATATACATATATATATATATATATAGGTATATATTGCCCTTAAGTAAATTCAACACTGACAACTCAAAAGGAGAGAAGTTCCACATTGACAAATCCCTGGAGAGATGTTGGGTATATCTGAGAGCACACCTTTAATTCATAGACGTATTTTAAAACCTTGTAATGCACGGCTAAAGTGAATAATAATTGCAAAGGCAGGTTGCTACATATTTTATCAAAGTCCTGTAGAGACCATTACTCATATTGACTTCTAGAGATAATGGTGGGAAAAACCTCAGTGAAGACATTCTGTCTCAAAAGGGGGTAAATGTACTTTAGTCAAATCTCATGTTGACAAATCAAAGGAGAAAAAAATTGATGTCAACAAGTCTCAAGAGAGATGTGGGTAGGCCTGTCAATGGATCAGATCATGACTCGATCCGATCCGATTAAACCCCCAAATGAATTTTCTTTTGACCCGTCAATCCGCCCCGTTTACTGACCTGATCCATTTACAAATAAATGGATCGGATAGGGATCACAATTGACCCGACCCATTTAAAATCCGATCTGTTTATGTAATCCAATTTGTTGTTCATACAGGAATATATTGTGGCTAATAATTTTTTTGTTGGAAGGCTCAAATAAAGAGTGTCACTATAATTAATTAATAAAAGATCCTCACATATTATATTAGTAGATTATAATTTATAGTGCTTAGTTTATATTTCACAATATATGTGTATATATATTACAAATACTGATTTTTATATTAAAATATTTAATTAATTCATAAAATATAATATTTTCCCCCTTATTTTATTTTCAATAAATTTAACATTATTTTAAATTTGATTATAAAAATTACTTAAAAATAACTACTTTTTTTGTAAATGGATTAAATCCGAAAACCCGAGTTCCGAACCGATTCGATTTTCGACCCGAGAGGATATGGATCGACTATGACCCGATCCGATGTGTAACCCGATCCGACATATATGGATTTGGATCCAGATCGGAGTCAACCCGACCCGAATCCGATCCGTTGACAGGCCTAGATGTGAGAGCACTCCCTCTTAAAAATATAAATTACTAACAACAACAACAAATAAGTCTTTGTTCTATCAGGTGGGGTCAGCCATATGAATCTTTATTTCTATTGTATTCTATCAAATAATAGATTTTCATTTGGCTCCAAATATATCAGATCATTCATTATTATTTCTTGTCATGTCTTTTTTGGTCTTCCTCTTTCTCTTTTTATATAAATAAAATTTAATAATTCAATTTTTCTTATAGAAATTTTATTTTCTGTGATTATGGAAATAGAATTGGAAATTCAGTTTTTTA
This sequence comes from Apostasia shenzhenica, assembly GCA_002786265.1. NCBI lineage: Eukaryota > Viridiplantae > Streptophyta > Magnoliopsida > Asparagales > Orchidaceae > Apostasia > Apostasia shenzhenica. Next base: position 428,673 of record KZ451927.1, read on the forward strand.
GTAATTTCATACTCAAAACTTACTGGCATTTGTCCTGACAATTTCATTCTGTGAAACATTAATCTCCCTTATCCCAACTATTTGTAGAATGTCTTATAAATCATTTCTCACCAGTTAATTCATAAATATAACTTGTGATGGTTCACTCTGATTTATTGAAACCTTTTTGTTTAACATCTAATTCACTATTGTTGCATCTCTTTTTGGTTCCATTTTTTTTGACTGATATGAGCATATTTAGAAGCATATAAGTGAAGTTTGAAATCAAATTAGATTGAAGTTTCTAGAAGTGAATAATCTGCAAGTTCATGGTTGTTTGTAAAAACTGTGAATTGTCCATTTGAGTCTAAAAACGAATTCTTGCAAACTAGCAGAATTGTTTTGATGGAAAGTTCAATCAAACACTTGATGAGCAACAAACTTGTACTTACTTTTTGTAAACTAAGTAATCTGGAATTTAAAATCAAGAATCCCTGTGAGCTTATCGTGTTTCAGAGTTCATTATAATAAGCTGTTTAAGTTTTCTATTTACGCTACCAAAACACTTGATGTTCTATCCTTTTCCTAGTGCAGTCAAAGAAGTCAAAACGAAGGCTACGAAAGCCTGAAGTTGTTCACGCAGCTTACGCCAAAGTCATGAAGAAGCTCAATTTTGCCGGTTAGTTTGCCATTGATCTCTTCATCTAATCTCGCAAATGATCACCATGCTTGTGTAAGAGGCTAATGTACTACAACTTCTTCGTCAAATTTGTGATCTTTTCAAATGCAATTTGTGCTGGCACTTGACATTAGTTCTTATTCTCAAATGCAATACGTTATCTTGATATACTTTTCTTTTTATGTTCTAGTGGCTTCAAATTCATGTTTAAGGTTGACTCTCTTTCAGATGGATCAGCTGTTTAATCTGGACAAGCACTTCTCTCTTTTATATACGGTCTTATGCTTAGGTTTTTATTATGATCTTCCATTTGTCTACTTTTTTTAGAGTCATGAGTCATTTTTGTCGGGCATATTTACCTATCGTTCGAATCGTAACTCAAGGGATGGGTATTGCTTGTGTTGATGGTTTCGGCTTAGGGTCCCGCTGACATAGGCAACGCTACAGGTCAAACTACTTCTGTTTCTTGGAGGTCACATGCTTGAATTTGTGCGTACATTTACGTAGAAAATCTACCTGTCATCATTAAAGCTGTTAACTTAGCTCGAAAATCGAAGATTGATGATCGCTCAAAAGTTGAATCGAATTTCGGATCGAATTGAGCTCGATTCGATCCAAACGAGTCGACTAACAAGCTGTTTTTATGGCTCGAGATTTTTATCAATGTAATCTTGAGCTGATATAGGATCGGATTGAGATGACTTGAAATCAGGTTGATTAAAAAAATAAAAATATTATTTATATATTTATACTTATAGCTGAATTTAATATATTAATTTTTTACATTATTTTAATAAAATATTTTATTAGAATTTCATTCATAAATTTTATTGAAATAATATTTATTATAGATTATTTTTTTGTTTTTTTTTTTAAATTAGATCAAGAGGAATGGCTTAGTTTAAGATAATTGTACGAATAAATATATTATGCATAAGATTTCTGAAAATTAATCGAAAGTTGGATTAATTTTGGCTCGAATTAAGCTTGACTCGATAATATATGAGCTAGATCATGATCAAATCAAACTCTTTTTGTTCATTGTTTGAATTGGATCTAGTCGAATCAAAATTTTTAATTCAATCTTGAGCCGAGATCAGATCGACTTAAGATCGCATCGTTAACCGCTCTAATCATCATTACATACAGTTTTAAAGGGAAAAACAAAAGAAGGGGTGAATTTATCTTGATAGGGAGGGAAGGTGCATTTGCGAACTTAACTCGAACCTGACTCGAGAATTTTGAGTACAAATCATGAATTTTAGCATGTTTATTAAATAGCTTGGGTTTGTGTTACTCATTTACTTTAGAGGAAAAAATAGGTTTTTAATTTTACTACTACTATAGTAATCTGAAATTTGATAATATTAATGGCTGTGAATTTGAGCTCAGGTTAGTGTTTATTAAGATTATTTCCCTCTCCATGCAAATCCTTGAAGCTTTCCTTTTGGCGCTCAACATGGCCTAGTAAGAGAAAGGAGAGAAACGGTCGAGTAATGTCGAGAGAGACTGGAGCAGGATTGGGCTCCTATGTGTCATCACCGACAATAGAAACTTTTTAAGTTCGATGCGTGCACTGTTCGGAGCCCAATCATCGAGTGTCATGTGTGCGCTTTAGATGGGCTTGTGCACACATATAGTGCCTTGTGATTAGGCGTTGAACGGTTCGATGCTCCAAACTTAAAAAGATCAAGCAGAGGGGACCACCAAAGTTACTTACCCAAATTATTAGATAAGTGATGATGAAATAAGCGAATAGTGTTGACGTAGAATATTTACTTACCCAAATACCCTGGGTGTTATAACGACCAACAAAGTTAATTGTGTGCGGATCACTTTATTGTAGTATCTATTTTTTTTCATACGGTGACATCTAGTGGGAGCCTATGGAGAGCTACGCCTAATAAGGTGACAAAATGATCGATTGAGAGGCACAAGATAGAAGAATTAAATAGATTTAAAGTTTAACATGTTAAAGTTAAATTCATCTGCCCAGTAACTTTATGATTAACACCTATTTTGTTTACATTTTACAAATTTTTCTTGAATTCACTTATTTCTTCCTGAATGCACTTTGGAGGCATGATGTGAAGAAAAAAATTCCAATTCTAACGAAGTAAAAATGGGACCAAATATTGAGTTTAATTTGTATAATGTGTGAAGATATTAGTAATTGGTATTGTCTCTATCATTTTGATTGCTCGTGTTGTTTATTGTATATGTTGAATTTCTCTCGACACCTCTGTCGTCGGTGACACTGATCACCTGATTTTCTAGATTTCCTCGATTGGGGATGTCGCAATTACTCTTGATTCATTTTAGTGTTTTTCTTGCGTATAAGAACGAAGCTTTTTACAGGTTTGATGAACTTACAAAATAAGTACAACTAAGCAAATGATGAACAAGTAAAGTAATTAGAGATGATCATCGTAGTGGGTTTGTAAACAAAGTTCAAATAATTTAACGTAATTACTATTCACCATACATTTACATATTTATTTCCGCAAAAAAGTTATTTGCGTTGTTGCCTCATTGTAGTGTTAAATATTACATATTTGTAATTCAGGTTAACATCTATTAGAAATAAATAAAATATGTATATAATATCGTCCTACGGGTACCTCATTATTGTAACCTAATCACCACCAGCCACCATATGTAGGTCGTCACTGTCGATAGGCCACAATTTGCAACCACCGATTGCCGCTGCCTAATATAAATATGAATGTTTGAGTTAGGTTAACTATGGTAATATGAACAGAGTGTCATTATTATAATATCAAAAATTATATAGGGGTGACAATTTGTACCCGTATCTGATTAAATCGCCCCGACCCGCCCCTAATGGAACGGATATGAGTACTAAAATTTTACCCGCGATCCGCAACCCGCCCTGTTATGAAATAGGGCGGGTTCGGGTATGAATCAACTACACCTGCTCCGCTTCGCCCCGTCCCATTATACATATGTTTTTATCTATTCTTTATAGATTTATATAAAGTAAAAAAAAAGAGTGCATTTGAAATGAAAAAATATAAGGTCTTGTTTTCATAGTGTAATATTCATCATGTGGCTACGATTTTTGTTGTTTCAAATAAAATAAAATAATTCAATTTTCATTAACATTAGTGAGGAAACAGGGCGGGGCGGGTACGGGTTTGTGTAAACTAGAATAGGGGCGGGGCGGGGCGGGGCGGAAACGGGTATGGGGCGGGTATGAGTAATGAATAATATATAGCGGGGTGGATATGAGTATTTATAAATTCGACTTAAACCCGCTCCGTTGTCATTCCTAATCATAGGGTGTCATATGCTTAAATAAATCTTAAATGGTGATTAATGTATAAATATAATCTTTTAAAACGGTGTATGTAATTGCCCTAAAAAAATATAATGTAAATATGATTTTTTTTAAAAGAATTTCAAACTGATATTTTAATAAAGTTCAAATTTCATGTAGATATTATTATTGGTGCTACTGGCGAAAGATACATGATAAATTTGCAAATATGACAGAGAAAAAAAAGTCCCAAATAAGTGAATAAATTTCTTTCTAGATAAAACATGGGATGAAATATTATTTTTTAAAATAAATATTAAAATGTTACTCAAGCAGGTTGGTTCTAATCTAAAAACTTATAAAATTTTCACAAGTATCTCTATCAATTTTTTTCTATTCTTGGACGCTACAATTTTTTTTATTCCACTTTAAAAATATAATAGTAGAGTACTTCAAACCGAAGATCTCCTGATATATATCAACTAAAGTTTATTTTCTTCTAAACTAAAAAATACCATGCATCTTTATCAAACTCGATAAAAATCATAAATTATATGAACAATTATATTTACTACTATATATCAAACAGATCTCCCTATAAGCGGACCTCTCTTCGCCCGTAATAAATAAAAATCCGTCTATTATGTGAATAAAGTAAAAATGACAGACCTCTAGTTCAACTCTCTTTTTTACAAACTCGTTATATAGTTCGTGAATTTTATTAGTTCACAAATTCTTTTTTTTTTTTTTTTAAGTCACTTGTTGATTAATTGAAGTCTAGCTAGCAACCCCAAGCAAAATTTTATAGTGATATATCACATCATAATCTTTACAAATTTTCTTTCTTCTCCATAGTCTTTGCATTCAATTATGAAGCATATCACTACTGAATATCAATAGCTTTCTCCAATTTAGAAATTTGTTTGAAGGAAAATCATATAAAAATTTCAGCAGGTCAACTGTATATCAACTAGATCATATGCATTAATGCATGCGAAACTGTGGGCGACAACACCGCGGATTTTTTTACGAGATAATTACGCGTACAATATTATATTTAGTAAATATTATAAGTTTTATATCATATTTTTAATTTTTTTTTGCTATTGTTATAATACGAAAGCTGAAGCGGATGATTCTATCTGACATCAGTTTATTTTTTCGTGAAACCAAGAACATTTTTTGTGTGAGACTAACTATGGCGCATAAATCAAAAAATTTGTTTCGCCAAACATATTTACGGAGATCGTAACTGAAATTCTTTGTAAGTTTTGTAATTTTTAAAAATTAAGTATAACATATTTAATGTTTCGTAGTTGTATTCATAACTTATTTTTAATGGAGATATAGATAATCTTTAATGTAATAATTTTTTTGAAATTTATGAAAACATTAAGTAAAATATAAAATAAAATTAATTATTTTAAAAATTTTATAGAATGTGAAATAAAATTTATTATAATTTGAAATGTAATTAATTTAATATTAAAATTTATGTATAGTATGATCTATGAGATTAGTTTTTATTTTAATTAAAATTAATCTCGATAAACAAATAATTGTATTAATATTTACATTAGCAAATTATTTGAGTAAAATTGTATATTGGTAACATATTTTTATTGATTCAGAATAAGTGACATCAAGAATTAAAAAGGACTTTTACTTATATAATTTGAGTCTATTTGTTAAAAAAAGGGTTAAATTTATTAAAATTAAAATTAAAATTAAAATTAAAATTGGATGAAAATATTCTTTATTAAGAGCTATAAATAATGTGAAATAAAATCAATTATTATATTACTATATATAAAAGATGTGATATAAATTACTTATTATTTTGATATATGTGTATGATATTAAATAAAATTAATTTTTTATTTTAAATTATTTGTATGATATAAAATATTATTTATTTTTTATATTAACTTTTGTATAATGTAACATGAGTAAAATTAACTAGATTGATTTTAACCTACCTATATAAATAAACTAGCCCTTAAAAGCTAGATATTTACATGTTATTCGTATTTTGAATTTATAATTACACCACTATCATCAATTCGTGGAAGATCTAGTCGTGTATGAAACGGTGCAGTTAGTAATTATATATTCAAAGTACGTGTTGACACCCTCAAATAAGCTTGCAATAAGTCGATTTTGAGTGAGTGTGAGTCAACCCAAAATCCACTTGAGATGACTCGATTCGGAGATGAATAGAAGTCGAATTGGAATTTAATCGAAAACAATATTTTTAGAAAAAAATTGGTAAAAATTGGAAAAGAAGGGTTTAAAACTAAAGCCAAGGTGTTTGTGGAAATTGTAGAAACTCATCTCTTTTCATAAAAATCAAATAATTATCATTAATAAATTTAAATAATATATAGAACAGTCGAAACCGCCAGTACTAAAACTATCGAAGCTGTCGAAACTGGCGACACTAATAAATTCATCTTTTAATCGAAACCCAAACGATCGAGTTTTAAAACCTTGATTGAAACCACGAGTACTCTAATTTGAGAATACTAAACTCTAAACTCAACCATTTGCTGTGGAGTGAACTCCAACATAATTTCGAACCTGTCACCCTTAGCTCGAATTCGAGTCGAATCTGAGATATGACTCGAAAAAGATCTCAAAATCATCCGAATCTATTTTGAATCCGAGTCAATATATATAGGGGCCAAAAATAGCCTTATAGTTTTGTTATCAAACATTAATGACAGCAGTTACCATGGAGGTAATTAGCAGGCTGCTTGCTTTCTATGTTGAGCAACACATCCACCTGTCATCCTTTAGATCTATACAGCATGCATCTCCAGTGTCTCTTAGAAGGTGGCCCAAGCTCTCATGGAGATCATCAAGTCCTCGTTTCAGTTCCATTGCCGGCAGAGCTCCTTCTCCTCCTGAACATCCTCTCCCTGATGGATTCTTCTGGTAGAGAATGTCTCACTGAATGCCAAGGAGAAGTACAGAAGAAGTATCTTGAAGCCCTTGAAGCTGCTCTGCCTGAGGGAACAGACGATGAGTTGATCGACATCTCGGAGCAGACCCAATCAGCAGATAAGAACGAGGTTCCTCCCCTGACTCTGGAAGACATGATAGCTGAAGGTTTTCTGACACAGGAACCATTAATGGATCATGAAGATGATAAAATATTAATGGATCAGAGAATGATCATTTGGGGGGTAAGTTCTACTACTACTACTACTTCATCATCCTCCTCCCCAAATGCCACAAAGGAGGAGGAGGAGGAGGTGGGGAGGAAGAGAGGAAGAAGAAGAAGCCCTTTGGCTGAAGCAAAAGTCATGAAGAAGAATCAGAGGTCAACAAAAGGCCTGCCTTGGACTGCAGAAGAACACAGGTTAAGCAATGTGATCTTATTCATATATTAACACATATTTGCATATATTTCTTTATATATATATATATATATATATGTTACTTAATTTGGAGTTATGTATGATATACTGTGGTAAAATTAAGACCAAACTTTGGTCAGTGTTAATTATATATTTCTCTCGCTCTCTTTAGATTTTCTATGAGCAGACAATGAATGCAAGGAATTAATTAGGATTCAAATTTGAGTAAATTATCCTTTACATATAGAAACTAATATTTATAGTCATATTTGAATTAAATCAAATATGAATTAACTAATTTTATTTCATATAATACATATATCTCAAAGCAAATTAAGCCATGCTTTTCATTTCATAACTAAATAGATCTTTTGGCCAACCATATATATATATATATTACCTGCCAAACACATGTTATCTAAGAACATTGTGAGTCGACTTTTATGTAGAATACAAGGTAAATAATAATATTTCATCATCTCCACAATTTACAAGACTTTATCTTCTTTTCACAAGTTTATGTCGTGTATGTGATCATAATGGAGTGATATTTTATGTAATAGCATTTGTCCCCCTCCCAAAGCAATTCAACACGACATTAATCTTGCAAGCTTGAACTCTTGCAATAGAATGTCATTGAAGGCGCACGCCTTGTTTCCTTGCCTAGCTAGCGTCTACAAATAGCAAAAAGATGTATATGAAGTCTCCTACTTGGCAATTTTGAAGATGTAGACTTTCTCGTTCACTAGCAAATAAATTGATGTTACAATGTAGGGTTAATAAGAGAGAGGGAGAAATCTACAACGATTGGAGCTTAATTTTTAATAGTAAGCTGCTAGCTTTGTGAGTTCTTAAATTCGAAGCTTTCTTCAACAGTGGGTTAACCAACTCTTCAAATCTTCAAATATTGCTAGAGATGGACATCGTAGTAAGGAGACAAGGACATTCTGCTAGCATTGTGGTGAAAGGAGATGATAGAATTGGTAGCATCCTCTAGAGGAGTGAATGAATGATATATATATGAAAAAAATAAAAAACTATTTTGCACTACAAGAAATTCATTATTAATAATAGAAAAATAAATATGCAAAAACATTATCACTATAGATCAAACAAAGAGACTATGTTATCCAAAAAAATTCGTTATTAATAATAGAAAAATAAATATGCAAAAACATTATCACATATAGATCAAACAAAGAGACCATGTTATCCAAAAAAATACATGATTTAATTACGTGGTTTGGCACACTTGCCTACATCCACACGTCACATATTGATCAAAACAATTCACTATTATAGAAAAATGTTATAATATTGTGTAAATATATATATATAAGTAATATCACCCTTGCATAGTTTCATTTAGATACTCTCGTATAGAGGATAAATTAACCTCATACAGAATCACAACCTTCACATAAAATATTCTTACTTCTTTTTTTTAAAGAATATTCTCACACACTCATCATTTTTACTTTTTAAAAAGATAGAGAAGAAACTAAGAAAGAAAATGATGATGAGTATACCAATTTATCACAAAAATAAAATATAGTATCATGTAAATAACAACAAGAAAAGTACGTATTAGAATGAAAATCGTTTCACTTTAGCATTAGAGCACTAGAGCACATCACGTGCAAAACTCTCTTCATTTTGATAAATAAAATACATGAAAGCTCTCTAAAATCTCACAACTACCTCAATGGTATTTACACCTGTATATATTCAGGGCCTCCACGCTCTAATCACGCTACAATAATTGAAGTCATGTCAAAGACAGAAGTCATTTCTCTGAAGTGATAGATCTAAGTATTTCTCTGAAGTGACTACTCTAAGACAAGTTTAGGCTATAAAAATCTTAGTATAATATGAAAGGAAGGCTGGATGATCATCAGAGTCAACAAGCTTTGTATTTTTTTCTCTTTCTTTTTATATTGGACTTCTATCTAAGCCCTTTGAGTTCTAGTGAAATCTTTTTCTCTGGCTCTCAGGTAGACATAGGAGAAGCTATTCCTGAATTACCTTACATATTTGTATATTATTCTGGATGATTCTTATCTCCTCTGCGCTAGTGTTTTGAGCTGGAAACATTGTGTACTGGTAATTCTCAGGACTCCGTCAGAATATTGTTTCTGATAGTGTTGCTCTAGTTATAGACTTTTAGGTGATTTGCTTCCTATATGGGGAGAAGGGAGGGGCGAACCCAGGCCAAAGTGCATTCGCAGGACATTGGTCCTCCGCATCCGAAGGGCCCGTCATATAAAGAGAGTTGGGTTGACTTCTTGCGCCTGTAGGAAGATCGGTGTGATCTCTGCATTCCCCGTTCTTTGCTAGATCTCTCCGCTGGGCGATCCAGAAAGGATGAGTTGAAACCCACTAGTTATTTCTGCAAGGCCAACATATTTACCTGGAGAACCAGTAAAGACTTCTGCCACAAAGAAAGATTGCGATAAGCCCAATGAAAGGAGTTGAATTTTCAATTTGTTAACACAACTTTTTTAAAAGCGCGTCACCTTAAGCTATGCCAAGGAACACAATCAAATATTTTCGATGTTTTTGGTATCAAATTAAGAGGACTGTTATCTGCAGTGCATTATACATTAGAGGTACGGTACCCCAATCATGTTGGTATTTTTTTTTTTTAATGTATAAAGCATGCCTATAACTTCTTCATGCGCCTACATGATGTTCTAAGACCACATTATTGTCCAGATTATTCCTCATTGGCATGGATGTTCATGGAAGAGGAGACTGGAGGAACATCGCCAAGAACTTTGTACTGACAAGAACAGCAACTCAAGTGGCAAGCCATGCCCAGAAGTTCTTCAAACGCCAGCCCAAATTAACGCAGAAGCGCCGCCATAGCTCAAGCTCTTCACCATCACCAAGCAATCTTATTAGTGTTTATGATCTTGTCAAATGGGACAAGTCCCCAGCTCACTCCACAAAAAAGAGAAGGAAATACTCATCTTCCATCTCCAGTCCTGTAGAGAGTAAAACAGTGTCTCGTGATCATGTGTGGAGTCATCTGACGTGATGAGCTTCAGGGGAGCATCTTCTGATAGATCTGATAAAGGCAACACGCATGGTGGAAGAGCATTTTGTTGTTGGTGATCTCATGGCAGAAACAGATTACTTCCATGATTTTGTTGATATTCAGTCTTTAGGCATGTGGTTGTAGTTCTGAGAATGTAAAGCTGAACAACACTGTTATGACAGATGTATATTATACGCATATATGATAACCCAATTATCTCTTAAACATCTCCAAAAACTACTGTCATAGAATATAAAATTATGAGTTAATTATTGAAATATTTTTATAGTTGATTCCTACTTTTACTTTAGTTCATAGTTTTTAAAAAAATTTTGATAGATTTCTACAGTTTGTTTACCTAATATTAAAATGAAGTTTATTCATAATTATTATTAACAGATTTTCAATTTATCATTCAGACTTCTTCAAATTTTTGGAATTTTTTATAATAAATTTGAGTAAGAGTAATAAAACATAATTGAATGACAATGAGACATTTACATATTGGATATTATATACACGCAAAATTAATTTTTTATCATAAAAAATTAATTATTATATATATATATTACATTATTTTATGCAAATTTTATATGTTTCATGCATATTATATGTTTCACATTTCTGCTTACATTATTACAGTGATCTCATAATATCTCTCTATTCTCTACAAGGTTTTAAAAACCGGACGGACTGGCCGGTTCAACCGGTTTGACCCCGGTTCGACTATTGAACCTTGAACCTTTCAGTCTACCGTTTCTGAAGCCGGTCCGATTTTCAAAGCTTTGATTCTCTATCTTTTTTAATAAATTTGTAGGGGTTTCTCACATAGTTCAATGGCTGGCATTATTTGAGGTGCTCGATCGTGTAATGCATGAGTGACGCATTAAAGATTGTGATGACCTTACCTATGCACAGATGTAGCTAGGGAGGGTGAGGAGAGGGTTGTGAAGGAGATGGTGCTAAGGGGGCGTTTGGTTCGATGTTATCTTTATGTCATAATATTTAGATGTCATCTTTTGATTGATAATTTTGTAATTTTTTAGAAGATTATTTAAAAATATCTTCAAACCAAACAATTATGTTCTTTAGATAACATAACATAATATCAAAATAACATTGAACGAAACGCATTGGAGGTGATTACAAGTGATCAAGCTGATTTGAAATTTTAATGGCATATTTGGTAAATAGATATAAAAACGAAACAAAATATTTCATTGAAGATGTAGATGACATGTGAAATATATAAAATTATTATAAAATTGTGTGATACATATTGTAAGTCGTTGAACATATATATTTTTTAAATATGTTTCTGTCTGGTTGGTGTCTAAGTTGGTCACGATTATTAAAAATTTATATAT
>KZ451927.1:440389-470201 GCA_002786265.1 Apostasia shenzhenica
TGACACGACCTTCAAGAGATCATTAGTTGTGCGAAACATGAAATTTCTGTTCTTTTAATTTTTTGATTCATTTGGGACTGTTTGCAAAAATTAATTTTAATGAAATTATTAATAAAAAAATTAATAAAGTTAATATAAATTTTTTATAAGGATATTTTTCATTAAAAATTATTAATAATATGAAATAAAATTAATCATTATATTGAGATATATGACACACGTAATATAAGTCATTTATTATTTTAGTACATGCATAGAGTACAAAATAAAATCAATTTTCACATTAAATTATATATATAATATAAAATAAAATTAATTTTTAATATTAAATTTTAGGGACATTTAAATGGTAGATACAGAAATTGGGCTTATTTACAGATTTCACCGTAAACCTAAAAATATTACAATTATCACATCTAAAATAGTTATTTTTTTATTTTTCACATCCTGCAGTAAATTCTATTAGAAGATTTAACCATAGTTAAGTCTTAACAAAATCTCAGCCATTGATCGCATTATTTAACCATCGACCTTCATGTTAGGGCATCGCAGAGCTGTATTGGTTCCAAAGGCAGCGTATTTACGAGATGAGGCAGCGTATTCATGCGAGGCAGCAACGTATTCTCGCGAGGCGACAACGTATTCACGTAAGCATCACTCTGCTACTTGCGTCTTCTAGTTACGCGGGCATCCGACCTTTCTAAGGCCGGCAGCGACAGAACTCTGAAGCTGCCCGCGTAAGAAGAAGATGCAAATAGCAGAGTGATGCTCGCGTGAATACGCTATCGCCTTGTGAGAAGAGTGATGCTCGCGTGAATACGCTATTACCTCGTGAGAATATACTGCCGCATCGCGTGAATACGCTACCGCCGGAACCAATTGAGCTCCGCAGTGCCCTAACATGAAGGTCGATGGTTAAATGATGTGATCAATAAGTGAGATTTTGTTAAGATTTAACTATGGTTAAATCTTCTGATAGAATTTACTGCAGGATATGAAAAACAAAAAAATAGCTATTTTAGATGTGATATATGTAATATTTTGAGATTTATGATGAAATCCATAAATTAGCCTAATTTCTGTGTTCACAATGTAAATGTCCCTAAATTTTATGTATATTGTGATTTACATGATTTAAATTAATTTAATTAATTTTAACTTAGCTAAACAAATAAACTTTAATAGTGTAAAAATAGTATTTTAGAGAAAATTACATTTTTTCATAAAAATTCAAATTCATATTAAAAAAACGCTTAGATTAGATATTTAAAATTTTGAACTTAGAACATCTCAAAGTGAACAAGCAAATAAAACATTTACATACCTAGAGACTATTCTTCTATCTAGTTGGTGCCTAAATTAATCATAAATAATTTTTATTATTTTTTATAAAAAATTATAGAACTTTTTTTATAATATATATATATATAATATATCATATTAAAAAAAAGTTCTATAATTTTTTATAAAAAAAATAAAAAATTAGTTATGATTAATTTAGGCACCAACTAGATAGAAGAATAGTCTCTAGGTATGTAAATGTTTTATTTGCTTGTTCACTTTGAGATGTTCTAAGTTCAAAATTTTAAATATCTAATCTAAGCGTTTTTTTAATATGAATTTGAATTTTTATGAAAAAATGTAATTTTCTCTAAAATACTATTTTTACACTATTAAAGTTTATTTGTTTAGCTAAGTTAAAATTAATTAAATTAATTTAAATCATGTAAATCACAATATACATAAAATTTAGGGACATTTACATTGTGAACACAGAAATTAGGCTAATTTATGGATTTCATCATAAATCTCAAAATATTACATATATCACATCTAAAATAGCTATTTTTTTGTTTTTCATATCCTGCAGTAAATTCTATCAGAAGATTTAACCATAGTTAAATCTTAACAAAATCTCACTTATTGATCACATCATTTAACCATCGACCTTCATGTTAGGGCACTGCGGAGCTCAATTGGTTCCGGCGGTAGCGTATTCACGCGATGCGGCAGTATATTCTCACGAGGTAATAGCGTATTCACGCGAGCATCACTCTTCTCACAAGGCGATAGCGTATTCACGCGAGCATCACTCTGCTATTTGCATCTTCTTCTTACGCGGGCAGCTTCAGAGTTCTGTCGCTGCCGGCCTTAGAAAGGTCGGATGCCCGCGTAACTAGAAGACGCAAGTAGCAGAGTGATGCTTACGTGAATACGTTGTCGCCTCGCGAGAATACGTTGCTGCCTCGCATGAATACGCTGCCTCATCTCGTAAATACGCTGCCTTTGGAACCAATACAGCTCTGCGATGCCCTAACATGAAGGTCGATGGTTAAATAATGCGATCAATGGCTGAGATTTTGTTAAGACTTAACTATGGTTAAATCTTCTAATAGAATTTACTGCAGGATGTGAAAAATAAAAAAATAACTATTTTAGATGTGATAATTGTAATATTTTTAGGTTTACGGTGAAATCTGTAAATAAGCCCAATTTCTGTATCTACCATTTAAATGTCCCTAAAATTTAATATTAAAAATTAATTTTATTTTATATTATATATATAATTTAATGTGAAAATTGATTTTATTTTGTACTCTATGCATGTACTAAAATAATAAATGACTTATATTACGTGTGTCATATATCTCAATATAATGATTAATTTTATTTCATATTATTAATAATTTTTAATGAAAAATATCCTTATAAAAAATTTATATTAACTTTATTAATTTTTTTATTAATAATTTCATTAAAATTAATTTTTGCAAACAGTCCCAAATGAATCAAAAAATTAAAAGAACAGAAATTTCATGTTTCGCACAACTAATGATCTCTTGAAGGTCGTGTCAACAACAACAATTAAGTTTTAATTCTACCAGGTGAAATCGACCACATAAATTTTTTGTTTCTATAATGTTTTATCAATTAATAAATTTTTATATAGGTCTAATTACTGTGTAAGATTATTTTTTATATTTTTATTATATTTTTTAAAAATTTTATATATAAGCAGAATTTAATGGCTCTATTTTTCTATTTGGTGATTCTCTCTCTCTCTCTCTCTCTCTCTCAAAAAAAAAAAAAAAAATCTCTCGAATTGCAGTGTTACATGAGATAGCAGTGCCAACGGTAAACACAGGCTGTGTGTTGGAGAGCGAATCCTTCATCGAGAAAGCGAAGCGGGGAAGAGTCGTCTTGGTGCGAGCTTTTTCTTCCCCCTCGCTGAAAACCCTAACCCGATTCCTCACAACATCTAGGTCGTCAGAGCACTATCTCATGATTAGGGACGACAGATATTTTGGAGGCATTCGACTCGTCCTTCTCCGCCATCCTGATTCGGTGGATTTTGCTGCATTGTAGGTGTTGACGTAGGATGTAGGGGATCCCAAGAAACACCGAAAAAGAGAGAGAGCCCCGAGAGACGGCGGCGCGCAAATGGCTAAGCCTGATGGTTAAGGTTTCATGCTGCTTTGTCGGCCACTGGAGGGGCTGGAACCAGTGGGTGAAGAGCTTGTCTTCTTGGGGTCCGCGCCTTATGGGAACTTGTAGCGATTGGAGCATGCGGGTCCTTAGTTTGCGCGATTGGAAGAAGCATGCTGCATTGGAAACGGTGCAGCCAGAGCATGCTAACAACGATAGGTATAGCTGAGAAACATTGTACCCGATGTAGTTGGGAGAGTTGGAAACATCAGTCATGCAGGATTTTTGGAAGGCTCCAAATCTCACTCACGAGGTTTGGACAGCTCCAAACCTCACTCACGAGATTTGGTCGGCTCCAAACCTCACTCACGAGGTTAATGCATAAGATAGAGGAGCGCCACATGTATGGCTGTGATGCAGCGCTGGAGCCACATGTCAACATCAGCCCCCCGCATGCTGGGGCGCAAACATTTATGTGAGTCCTAGCATGCGAACCATGACACTGGTGGACGCGCTGCTTGAGATCTGCATGGATAGTCAGGGTGGTGCCCTCTTGCTGGCACTCTTGCCTCCATGATTCCTGCAAGGAAAGAGGAAAGAGCAAAGTTAGAGAGATGTCAGAACAGAATAAGTGGGCTTACCCTGAGGATGGACGAGCAGGCCCAAAGCCATCTCTGTTATTGGGAGATCAGTGGTATACTCCTTTTCGCATATCTGTATAGAAAAGAAGTAATGATAATAGTAGTAGAGGTCCTGCCTAGGAGGAGTTATCTGACCCAATGCCAAAATGGCTTAGATCGTCTGAAATATTGTGGAGATGTTTGTTTTTGAGGCATAGGCTGACCTCCGTTGGAGCAGATCCTAGTGGGAAGCGAAGGTACTCTACTTAGGGGGGACCTGTATCATGAGTAGATAGCAGGGACTGCCCTAAGGTTACGAGCAGGACTTCTGAGCTTCCGCTAGCAAGATGGACTTATGGAAGGGTTTCATATATAGGTAGGAGACCCCGCCTGCCAGGCGTAACTAGGCTCGGTAACCTTCGTAAGTAGGAGTGTGAGTATAATGAATCATTGTGAATGAGGCGCGGGAACTTCGGGTATGATTTTTGAGAGTTTGAGGTTAGAATCATACCTGTCGCATGATGCTTGAAAAAGATGAGCTAGTCGTGCTTCAGATAATACCTCAGTATGAACATTACATAAGAATGTGATTTCAGAAAGCCAGGATGCCGAAAATACGAAATCCAGAAATAAATTCCATAATGCCATGAGTGGAATAAGAAATTCAGAATATCATATGATGAAGCATTCGGAAAAGTTATCAGAAAATCATGGAGGGAATGAGAACCAAGCTAGTGGGTTAAACATCGTGGATGATGCGTGGATGAGGATTAGGCCTGTTCTCCATCCCTTGGATCCGCAGGTTCATTGTCTCGATATTTTTTTTTTCACCCTTTGCTTAGTTCTGGGGTCAGAAATATCGGGTGCGCCTTTTTCTGCGTTTTCTAGGAGCACGAATTGGCTAGCTCTTGCAACCAGCTCTGAGTAGCTTCGAGGTTTAACCAGTTAGAGGGATTTAGACAAGTCGCCGCTCTTGAGGCCCCTCCGATAGTTGTGCATAGCTACAGCAGGTTCTACATCTTCTGGTTCTGCTCCCGCGGCAAAGAAGCGGTTGGTATAGTCTTGCAGACTTTCTTTCTCGCCTTGTTTGTGTTGGCGAGCACCATATCAGAAATGACCATTCGGGTTCAGGCGATGAAGCGCGTGATCAGTTCCCACTTCAAATGCTCATAAGAGGAGATGTGACCCCTGGGGAGTTTGATGAACCAACTGAACGCCGCCCCCTTCAGCGTATTAGCCAAGAGGTGACACTTGGTGACTTCGTCGGGCTGGTGATAACGGATTGCAGCCTCGAATCCCTGAATATGCTCACGGGGATCGGTGGCACCCCTGTAGGCTTCAAGACGGGGTGGCCTGAAGTCTTCCGGGACTGGCGCCTGTCCGATGGTGTCAAAGAAAGCGGCATCGAAGTCAGGCCCATATTGAG
Source organism: Apostasia shenzhenica (assembly GCA_002786265.1). Taxonomy (NCBI): domain Eukaryota; kingdom Viridiplantae; phylum Streptophyta; class Magnoliopsida; order Asparagales; family Orchidaceae; genus Apostasia; species Apostasia shenzhenica. The sequence continues at coordinate 445,862 of KZ451927.1, forward strand.
GGGTCCCCTGGTGGGGAAAATCCTGACTAGGAGGATGGGAGGAGCCAGACGCCTGAGCAGAGGGAGTTCTCGGAGTAAGGGGAGCCCCCCTCTGCTCCTGAAGACGAGGAGAGGCGCCCGCCGCAAACGGCTGAAAGAGTGCTGGGGTCGCTGCGACAGGCAGAGATAGGCGCGGAACCGCCGCAATCGGCCGGAACGGAGCAGAATCCTTCGTGACCGGCAAAAAAGGTGCAGGAACCGCTTAGGTCGGCGGAGCAGGAGTCGCCGCAACCGGCGGGAGAGGCGCCGCCGCAACCAGCGGAAGAGGAAGCACTGCTGCGCAGACTGGCTGGGTCTGTCTAAGGATCACAACCTGTTGAGCCATGAGGCCAGTGACCAGATCAGTAAGGTTCTCCAGCATCCCTTGGAGTTCTGAGATGCGAGTACCCTTGAAGGAGAAAGCAGATCCGGCGCGACGCCGAGACGTAGAAGCTGAGGCTTCATCACTCGGCGCCCTGATAGATGGCTCCTCTGCGTGCATGCTGCGAGCTGCGGAGTTGGTTCTGCACATTCTGACCACCATCTTCCCAGAGTCTCAATGAAAGCACCAGAAAGATGTTGATGTAGGGGATCCCAAAAAATACCGAAAAAGAGAGAGAGAGCCCCGAGAGACGGCGACGCGCAGATGGCTAAGCCTTATGGTTAAGGCTTAGATGAGAGAGAGAGTATCCAAAGCAGCACACAGAGATTTAAGGTGGTTCAGGGAGGAATTCTCTTACATCCACCGAGCGATCAGCGAAGAATTTTCACTAATGGAAAGACGTAGCCATGAAGGCTAATGCAAAAAGCTTACAAAAGGAAGAGAGAAAAAAGGAGAAAGGGAGAGCTTTTCTTATTCTCAAGTTCCTGTTTTACAAGAGGTGATAGAGGAGAGATTCTTTTCTTCTTAGGGCCAGTCCTCCCTAGTTTCTCCTCTTTCTTGAAGCTTTATGCAAGGATATTTGTAGGCGGGAGATGGTGCAGTTTTATCCTAGTTTTCCGGAAGGAAAGGACATAAACAAATCCTAGACCCATGCTGCTTTGTCGGCCACTGGAGGGGCTGGAACTAATGGGTGAAGAGCTTGTCTTCTTGGGGTCCGCGCCTTATGGGAACTTGCAACGGTTGGAGCATGCAGGCCCTTGGTTTGCTCGACTGGAAGAAGCATGCCGCATTAGAAATGGTGCAGCCAGAGCACGCTGACAGCGATAGATATAGCTGAGAAACATTGTACTCGATGTAGCTGGGAGAGCTGGAAACATCAGTCATACATGATATTTGGAAGGCTCCAAACCTCACTCACGAGGTTTGGACGGCTCCAAACCTCACTCACGAGGTTTGGACGGCTCCAAACCTCACTCGGCTCCAAACCTCACTCACGAGGTTAATGCATAAGATGGAGGAGCGCCACGTGTATGACTGTGATGCAGCGCTGGAGCCACATGTCAACAGTAGGCACCAACGTACTTCTAATCAAGTAATTTGCCTTTTTCTCTCTTCTTTAGGGTGGGTTCTTGCGGACTTATTTTCTCATTGGTTTTCTTGCTCGAGGATCACCGACTAGTGATATCGTGGTGTTTTCAGTGGTGCTGGAGGAGGTCAAGAATAAGTACCAGGCTTTGTTTTCTCTGTTTGCTTCGATTGTTTTACAATTTTGTGTTTTAAGAAAGCCGCCAAATTGATGGTTGGAGAGATTTCTGATGGTAGCAACGAGGGGGGCATGCTCACCTGCTGGAACGCTCATATTCCTTAGTATAACTGGGTAACCAACAACTTCTACCCATTACCTAAATGGAGGTTTGCTTAATTCATTAGTAGATATGTATGTGTAGGATGCTCAAGCTAAACTTTAAGTAGATTTTCTAAGATTGAACACTGTGATGTTTTTGTATCATAGTTTTTAGATATGTGTTGACGTAGGATGTGGGGGTCCCAGGAAACACCAAAAGAAAGAGAGTTCCGGGAGACGGCGGCGCGCAATAAGGGGGTGAGCCTGTTAATGAAAGCTCAAGGAGAGAACCAGTTCAGAGCATTCAGAGAAACACACAGAGATTTAAGGTGGTTCAGAGAGAAAATCCCCTACGTCCACCGGTTGATCAGCGAAGAGGTTTCACTAATGGATGGAGGTGGCCATGAAGGCTAATACAAAAAGCTTATAAGAGAAAAAGAGAGAAAGCAGGAGAAAGAGAGCTTTTCTTGTTCTCAAGCTCCTGTTTTACAAGAGATAATAGAGGAGTTCTGCTCTTCTTGGGGTCAGTCCTCCTCCTTCGTCCGTCTTGGAGAAGGCCGGTAGTGGTGGATGAAGTAAGCGACCCTTTTTTTTTGCTGGGACTGTTCAATGATTTTTATAGTCGTTGGCGTGCGTAGCTTTACCCTGGTTTTTCGGAGGAAAGGTGATGGATGAGCTTTGAGCGCCGTTTATCTGTCACTGGAGAGATCGGAAGTTCGTACGGGAAAGTGACAACTTTTAATGCTGGTACTTCTTCTGGGAAAGAACGTCTGTACGGCGATCAGCGGGGTTAGGTGAAGTTGATTGTGACAGGCGTTACCTTGTACCCTCGTGCCCAAGGTTACGAAAATTAATCCTGGATCGTCGTGGGCAATGGTTGGTTGAACCCTCGTGCCCGATGTTTGACCTGGGTCAAGAGTTCTGTAAAACCTGAAACTGAGTCAGCAAATCAATCAATCAAGTACAGGCCTGTCAGGCGCCACGTGTTCGACCAGGATGCAACGCAGGAACCACGTGTTAAGATTAGCCCCCGCATTATCAGGGCGCGAATATTAATATGGGTCCTAGAATGCGAACCGTCGCGAAGGTGGACGCGCTGCCCAAGGTCTGCAAGGATAAGATGGGGGCGGAGTCTACGGCTTCGCATTCTATCCTTCCTTTATCTGTTGAGTTCTGCAATAGTGTGAGAGCTTCTCACAGAGATGGCGGAGAGAAAATGGAAGATCACGTCTGGCTTCTCTAAGAAAAGAGCCGGAGTACCTCTGGTAGATGCTCCTCCGGGAAAGAAGATGCCGGAGGCAGGTGAACCCTTGGAGGCAGAAGCTCCTACGGCTAGGGTTGTTGTTGCCCTAGCGCAGACATTGGAACTTCTTCAGGGTCCAACGGGCGCTGAGACCATAGAGGTGGTGGTAGTCTCTGATTCTCCGGTTAAGCCGCCTCCGAAAGTTAAGGAGTTAAGGGAGGTAGTTTTGGTAGGAGAAACAGCCACTGGAGAGAAGCTGGCACTTGGGAAGATCATGCTCAAGGATGAAGAGTTTAAGCGGCTCCTTCCCGGGGTCAGGGGTTCTGATGAAGGTAAGGGGAAGCCATCCCTGGTTGTTGGTAGGCCTACCCCCCTAAGAGCCCCAATTCCTGCTTTTAATGTTGTCCTAGTTTCCGAAAAGTCAAGGGGCCTATTGGGAAAAAGGTTGGTCGAAATGAGGGGCGAGTCTCTCCTCACTGCCTCTGGTACTGGAGGGTCAGAGGTGGAGAAGGTGATGAAGAAGAGAGGAGAGGCCCTCCCGGCTGTCCCCAGCGCCCCTTTCGGTACTGAGGGGGGTCTGGAGCACGCTGGGAGACCGGCTAAGTGAGATAAGGCGGGCGGAGAAGAAGATCTTGGGGAACACCTCCGAAGTTCTGGAGGTGATGAAATCTCTAAAAGGCAAGGAGGACGTGGAAGCCCGCTGCCTCCGAGAGGTGAGGGAACTGGAGGGCGCTTTGTCTCAAGCTACAGAGCGCTCTCTAGCCGATCAGAAGGGGCAATTAGGGAAGATGTATCAAATAGAGGATAGGCTAGCTTCCCTAGCCCAGGTTAATGTGGAGTGAGCTAATAAAAGTGAGATTGCGAGGGGAGAGTTAAATCGCAATCTGGCGGGTGTGAACCAGGCCCACTCTGCCCATGTCAAAGACCTCCAAAAAAGGATAAAGGATTTGGACGATGATAGGGAGGCTTTGAGGGAGGAGAGGAGGAGGTTGAGAGAAGAAATGACTAAGGCCAGGGAGGCCTTGTCAGGGGCGAAAGAGGCGGCCTCGGAAGCTTGTCGCCGGGAGGAGTTGCTGAAATCTGAAGTCCGCTCTCTGCGGGCCTTGGTGGAGAACAGCTCCGACTGGCGGGGGCGACGCATGGAGGACCTGAAGGAAACGGTGAGGAGGGCAGTGAAGATTGTCAGCGCCTCGCCGGTGGGCTGCCATGTGCAGCACCAGGCTGCCTTTGATACTCTTCTGCAGACATTGGTTGATGCTGGTACCTTGAACCAGGAGAATATCAGGGACCCAGCGGTTTTGTCCTTCTGTGGTCCTAAGGGGCCAGACAGGTTCTTCGCTGCTGGGAGTTGTCCTCCAGATGAGATTCCTTCCCCAAGATCCTATGGGGGTTGGGGAAGTTGACCTCCTCTGCGCGGGACTTCGGGAGAAAGCCCTGTGACTCCTCCGGAAGCCAGGTGGCTAGGCCAACACGATCCCTCTGGAAGTCAGCAGCCTGAGCGTCAGCTGAGTCAGAGGTGATGGGTCTTCTTCCTCAACCAGCTCCTTAGCCTACTAGAAGATTCTTCTTCTTCTGAGGTACTTGAAGGATCCATTTTTCGGATGGATAACCTGCAGAAAGAACCCAGAGAGGCGGAGACCTTGAGGAGGAGGAGCCCTGGTTAAGAGGTCTGAATTCGTCAGACCAGGTGTTTAAGTTCTGAAGCATTGTATCTTTATTTGTTTTTCCTGTACTCATGAGAGGAACATGTGAGGACAAAGAGAGAATTTGTAACAAATTCTATCTTTAATGAAAATGCATTTTTCCTTCTCAGAAGCTTGCTGTGAATGAATTCTTGTTATGTATCTCTTCTCTCGTGTTTTGAAGTAGGTACCACGAAGTCTCAGAAAAGAACACATGAATCCATAAGGGAAGGTAAAGAATTCAAAAAATAAAGAAAAATTCTAAGTAAAAGGGATGAAACAGCTATCCTCGAACATTTGTGCACGATATGTGAATATCGAACACAAGGAAAAGAAAGATCATCCCTTGAACTTTCGTGCACGATATGTGAATATCGAACACAAGGAAAAGAAAGACCATCCCTCGAACCTTCGTGCACGATATGTGAATATCGTGGACGGCAAAATGGCGGGATGGAGAGGAGTGTTGCCTCGAAAACCGCACGCCGCTCTGGGATCCGTGCGCCGCCTCGATTCCCAGGACCTGGCAGAGGACGCGAGCGGCCTGATGATGCTCGCACGCTGATCCAGAAGATCAGACTATCGGAAGGTAAAAGATCGCATTCGTCCCCTATAAACGGCCCCTTTAGAGGGAATGCTTCGTCTTCGTTCTAAACCCTAAGTCTTAGAGAAAAATTACCTGCTCCATCTGTTCGAAAGGGAAGATCGAACAAATGGGAGGAAGAGAAATTGAGTGGGCCGATCTGGCCGAGCAGTTCCAGAAGGACAACAGCTACCAGGAGTCCCTCATGATGGAATATGAGGTACTCAACACCACCAAAGGGTTCAGGGGGAACCCTCTCTTGATGGTCATCCCGCCTACCTCCGGCCAAACAGTCCCCCCGAAGGGGCGGTATGTGTGTATAGGGCCCAGGTAGAATACGGTCTGATGATGCCACCTCAACCAGAGTTCAAGGAAATTCTGAACTCCTTCCAACTTGTGCCAGCCCAACTTTCCCTCAACGCCGTCGCCTACATATATTCCTTTCTGAAACTCCTGCAAGCCAGGGGGATCGCGTGGAGTCTGACGCTCTTCAGAAACTTGTTTAGCTGGATGGCAGTGCCAGGGTATGGGGGGTGTTTGGCCTTGCAATCGAAGTCGAGGAAGGCGATGTTTTTTGGGGCTAGCAGTTCTCATTCGGACTGGAGGGATTTTTACTTTTTTGTAGGCGGAGATTTGGGGATCCCCTTGATGCCTGGGGTCTGCCCTACCGAGTTTATCGGCAACGCCCAATGGATGGCAGGGACACCCGTTCAGAGGAACCTGGAAGCTTTAAAAGGGCAGAGCTGGCCCCTGAAGGACTTTCTTAGGTTGGTGAAGAACGATGTGTCTCTGTACGCTAAGTCACAGGGATATACTATCTTCAAGGACGTTGCCCCCCCTCCTGGAACAGTCCTGATGAGGAGGGCTAGAAAGGGACAGCCCCTGGCCACTCAACTTAGCAAGCAGATTGTTGAGGGGGGAGTGGAAGAAGAAGTGAAAGTTCCAAAGCCTGTTTGCGGTGGGATACCTATTGACGTGGTGTCCTTGCCGGACGACTCTGGGGATGATAGGAAAACCCTGGCCGAGGTGATGAAAGAAGCAGGTAAAGGGAAAGAGCCTGCATCACTGGCCAGACCTAAGGTAGTCCCTAAAGGCGCCGAGGGGATTACTATAGGAGGAAAAGGGGGCAGAGAAGAGACCAAGAGTGGCCCAGGAAAGGAGATGGTGGAGGTACCCTGTCCAGAAAGGGAAGTGGCGGTTACCTCCAGCCAGGCTTTGGTCCCCAGTGAGACCCCTAAAAAGAAGAGGGGCCTTCCTAAAGAGAACAGCCTGGAGCCCCCTCTGAAAAAGGGGAAAGATGCCAAGGAGGGGGAACCCGATGAAGGGCGCGAGCGGGAGAAGAGTGTGGAGCCCCCGTTCTGCCTCAATTTCACCGAAAAATTCGTTGGTGAGGGGTCAAAGTTTGTTGTGAGTGTGACTGAAATGGAAAGGAGAATGACCCTCACATCCGAGCAATCCTCGAACCTGTTCAACCCCGTTAAAGGAGATCTGGGCTTGATCCTGGCGGGAGGATTGGCGACCAGGGCGCTGGAGGAGAGAGTAGAGAGGACCTCTACAGTAGATCTCTTCGCCTAGATGTCTAACCGGGTGGCCACGGTAAGGGCTACTTTCTTTCTTCCGGCTAACCCTTTATGAAACTGATTATATTTCCGTTGTAGGTACTCGCCCGTTTTCCCTTAGTTTTGAATAGGGCTCTGAGGGTGGAGGAACAGATGCTGGGTCAGACCGGCCAGCTGCATCGTCAGAATGAAGAAATCGAAGCCCTGAAGGTCCAACTGGCGATGGAATCTTCTCGGCATAGCGCCCTTCAGGAGGAATTCGCGGTTTACAAGTCCGCGATGAGTGCGCTGAAGGCCGACAATAAGGCTTTGCAGGAGAAGCTATGCAAGGCTGATGAAGACAGGGAGGCTGCATTCGCGAGTAGTTCTGTCGCAGCGGTGGAAGCCTACAAAAAGAGCTTACCCTGCAGGAAGGAACGGTTAGATGGGATCAGGCGGGCCTGGGAAGGATTGGCCTCCACTTTGATCCAAGAAGGCAAGGTTACTGCTGCCGATCTTGGAGAAGTGGATCCTTTCCCTTGCATGGTCGTAGATCCGATTTATAAGGAAGGAGGGTTTGACTTGACCGACGATACCATCCAACAGTTTTTTGACCTCTTGGATGGAGTCAGTGAAGGTTAATCTATTCCCTTATAAAATGATGTAATCCTTCTTGTAACTTTTGAAAATAAAAAAGAAGTTTATTTATCACATACCTATTCGTTCTGTTGTGTATGAGATGTATAAGTACCTTTGTTCAATTTTCAGATTGTTCTGACTGGTTTTGAAAAATCCATTAATAAGGTGGAGCTTTTGAATCATGCAGAATAGCCTAAGTTTAATTTTGAAATCCTTTGAAATAGGTCTAAGCTTTGAAATCCATACAGAATAACTTCAAGTTTGATTTGGAACTTTCGAAGTCTATATAAAAAAAGGGGGGGGGGGGTGTTGATAGCCAGGGTGAATTCCGCCCAAAAGGTATCCTCGACCCAATGCCACAGGGACTTGAGAGCCTAAAACATCGTGCACGATGTTTGTACTTATGGCAAGGGCTAACCTCGGGGATCCCCTTTAGTAAAGTTATAGATATTCCTTCATAAACCTGCACAGGAAAGAAGTATTGATAGTAGTGGAGATCCTGCCTAAATGGAGTTTATCTGACCCAATGCCAAAAGAACTTGTTCGTCTGAAACATCTTGTACGATGTTTGTACTTGAGGCAAGGGCTGACCCTCTTGGGACGGTAGTTATCCTAGTGGGAAGCGAGTGCACCTTGCTTAGGGGGGACCTGTATCTTGATTCGATATCAGGGACAACCCTAAGGTTACGAGCAGGCCTTCAGACCTTCCGCTGGCCAGGTGCGCTTATGGAAGGGTCCCAGATGTTTGTAGGAAACCCCGCCTGCCAGGCACTGCTAGGCTTGATGATCACCGTATTAATGAAGGTTAGTGAGTACCATCGTGTGCGAGGTTTGAAACCTCGGGCACGAGGATTTGAGATTGAGTTTGAGATCATACTTGAGTGACACTATGGTCGATGTATATATATATCTTGGTATACAAAGATCGTTTGCCATGAGTATGTTGGAAATATGAAATCTTCCAAAATATAAAAAAACCCAGATCGAGAGTAAGGCCAGGATTTGGCGTTTGAATCCTCTATAAACGAATTCTTCAATTGAATCTGTACAAATGAATGAATATAGAGCACCTTGATGAACTGTAGTGGGAGATTATGCGTACAACCTTTTCAGGTCGTCCCCACTCCAACTTCTGGGGATCTGAGTACCTTCATCAGTCATGAGGTTGTAAGCGTTAGGTCCTGCGACCTCGCGCACGATGTAAGGGCCTTCCCAGTTAGGCTCAAGCTTAGGAACCCCCAAATTACTGCCGGCGAGAAGTCGCCACTTGAGGACTAAATCACCCTTGTTGAAAATTCTAGGGTTAACCTTCTGGTTATAATATTGCTCTATCCGTCGTTTGTGTTCCAGACGTTTTATTGCGGCCAGTTCCCTTTTTTGTTCCAGGAGGTCTAGATCGATTCTTCGTGAATCATCATTTTCATCCATCCAAGTTTACAAAGCCTCGGGTTCGAAGCTGGCAGCAGCTTCTACTCTGGGAGAGAGATGTTCCATCTCAACCGGTATAACAACGTCCATTCCAAATGAGAGGGAGTAGGGGGACTCTTGGGTAACCTCGGAAGGAGCTGTGTTGTAAGCCCAAAGAGCTCCTGGTAACTCTTCCGGCCAGCGGATTTTCACGCCATCTAGGCGTTTCTTCAATATGTTCAAGATGTTTTTGTTGGCAGCCTCCGCCTGTCCGTTGGTGTGGGGATGCCAAACAGAAGCATACTTAAGTTTGATTTGGTGCTCTCCACAGAAATCATGGATCCTCTGATTGGCGAACGGAGTGTCATTATCTGTGATAATTACCATTGGTATGCCATATCTGCAGACGATGTTGGCCCAGAGAAAGTTTTCGACGTTTTGAGCGGTGGGCTGAGTAAGTGGCTTGGCCTCAATCCACATTGTGAAGTAGTCAACCGCAACTAGTATCCACTTGTAGCCCTTCATGGCCGTGGGCATCGGCCCCAAGAAATCTAGCCCCCAAATGACAAAGGGCCAAGATGAGTTGATGAGTTTGAGATATCCCGCGGGCTGCCTCTGCATGTCAGCGTAGTACTGGCACTGTGGGCACTTCTCTACGAATACCTGAGTGTCTTTGTGGATGTTGGGCCAGAAGAAACCCTGGCGCAGGATTCGCATGACCAGGCTTCTACCTCGGGCATGTGTTCCACATTCCCCTTGGTGTACTGCTTCCATGACCTTCAAAGTCTCCTCTGGCTTCAAACATTTGGTGAGAGTTCTAGCATATGATCTCCTATAGAGTTCTCCGTTGATAAGGGTATATTTGGCGCAAGCAAGTTTTAGTTTCTGCGCCTCTCGTCTGTCATCAGGCTGAGTCCCACTCTTCAAGTAATCCAGGATCTCGTCCATCCAGCAGGGTGGTTGCTCCTTAGAAGAAACTTCGGTGCATTCGAAACTAGGTCTTTCGAACACCTGAGTCCGATAGAGGTCAGGGAGCCCTTATTTTGCGAGCCGGTCTGCCACCTGGTTCTCTTCACGGGGTATATGCGTCAGGGAGAAATCCTCGAATAGGGAAATCAGGGACTTGGCCAGTTGCAGATATTTCTTCAAAACCTCGTCATTTGTCTCAAACGTCTGGTTCACCTGATTGACAACCAGTAGGAAATCGCTGAACACCTGTATGCACTTCACGGCAAGGCTGAGCGTGAAGTTCAATCCTGCTATGAGGGCTTCATACTCTGCTTGGTTGTTAGTCGCCTTGAATCGGAGCGTCACAGCCTGATGAAGTACAGCCCCCATTGGGCTGGTTAAGAGGATCTCAGCCCCCTGAGATTGCGATCCCGACGCACCGTCGACATGAAGTGACCAGAGGTCTGCCAGGGTTTTGGTGGGCGGCGGCTCCGATGTGGAAAACTCAGCGACAAAGTCGGCCAGGGCCTGAGCCTTGATAGCTGTTCGTGGAACAAATCTGATGTCATACTCTCCCAATTCGATAGACCACTTGTGTAATCTTCCTGAAACCTCGGGAGTATGTAATATCTTTAGAAGCGGTTGATCCGTGACGACCTGAATAGTATGGGATTGAAAGTAAGGTCGTAGCTTCCTGGCTGTCATCAGAAAGGCCAGAGCGAGCTTTTCCAGAGTGGGATACCGACTTTCGGTGTCTAGGAGTATGTGACTGGTATAAAAGATAGGATGCTGAACCCCCTTTTCGCTGTCTAGGAGTACCAATGAGACCGCAGTGTCGGATACTCCCAAATAAAGAGATAGGACCGTTCCCTCCTTCGGCGCCACTAATATCGGGGCCGAGGTTAGGTACTTCTTTAGTCCGGTGAAGGCAGCTTCACACCCGCTGTCCCAGAGTCCTTTCTTACTATTGCGCAGACACAGAAAGAAAGGGGAACACCGATCACCGGCTTTTGAGATAAATCTGCCCAAGCTGTTGATTCGCCTAGCTAGCCTTTGGATCTCCTTTGCCGTCTTCGGGGAGGGCATGCTCAGAATGACTGATATTTTATCGGGATTGGCCTCTATCCCTCTGACAGAGACTAGATATCCCCAAAATTTTCCTAAAGCAGCACCGAAAGTACATTTAGCAGAGTTGAGCTTGAGGTTGTACCTTCGGAGAGTGTCGAGCGTTTCCCGGAGATCACCAAGGTGCTCTGTTAAAGTTTTGCTTTTGACCAGGACGTCGTCTACATAAGCTTCGAGATTCCTCCCCCTTTGATTCTTGAAGACTGCGTCAATCATGCGCTGATAGGTGGCACCGACATTTTTGAGGCCGAAGGGCATGACCCTGTAGCAGTAGGTTCCATAGTCAGTGATGAAAGCTGTCTTCTCTTCATCCTCCTTGGCCATCCAGATTTGGTGATACCCGGAGAAGGCATCCAGAAAGCTCATAACCTCGTACCCGACGTTACAATCTACCATCGTGTTGATACGGGGGAGAGGGTAAGTGTCTTTAGGACAGGCCTGATTCAACGACCTGAAGTCTACGCACATTCTCCACTTCCCGCTGGCCTTTCTTACCATCACGACGTTGGTTAACCATCAGGGATATTGCACCTCCCTGATGTAACCAGCTCTCAGCAGCTTTGTGATTTCCTCTTTGATGGTGTCCTGCCTTTCCCCTGCCATTACTCTTTTTTTTTGTGCAACGGGGGCGGCGGCCTGAGACACATTCAAGTGGTGTTCGCAAACAACCCTGTCCATGCCTGTAACATCCACAGGAGACCATGCAAAGACATCGATATAGTCCGAAAGCAAGGCAGTAACCTCTGTCTGCTGCTTCTCATTCAGAAAAGATGAAACATTTACAATTTTGGAAGAGCCTTCACCTCCTAAGGCTACGTTGATGAGCCCTTCCTGTGGTGTGACCGGTTGGATTTCCCTGGGATCAATTTGATCGACTACAAGCTGCGCCGCTATCTAAAAGCAGCGGGTAGCCTGCATTGCGTCTCCTCGGATGGTAACAACGCTGCTAGAGGTCGAAAACTTCGCGCACAGGTGGGGCGTGGAAATCACCATCCCGAAGGAGTTTAGAGGTGTCCTCCTCAGGATGGTGTTATAGCCCGATTTAGCTCTGATGACTGCGAAGTTGACCATGCTCATAGCGTGGCCGTTGTCATCACCAAAGGAGACGGGAAGAGTAATGAATCCAAGAGGTTGGACCCTTTCACCGAAGAAACCGAGTAAGGTAGTCCCAGCGTGGAGGAGGTTAGTCTCTTTGAGTCCCATCTGTAGGAAGGCGGACTCAAACAGGATGTCGGCGGTACTCCCAGAGTCGAGGAGTACCCGTCGGACATCGAAATCAGCGATGCGGGCAACGACCACTATCGGATCGTTATGCAAGTTGCCCTGATGGGGGAGATCTTCACTGCAGAATATAAGGGGGATGGATGAGGCATGATGCTCAGAGATGCCGCCAACTTTTGCTCCTTGGCGCTGAGTGGTTGGGTCAATGCTGAAGATAGCATTGATAGTTCTGGTGGCCGGAGGATTAGGGCGCCCTTGCTGTCTAGGGCCTACGGGTGGTAGGGCCTTGGTAGGAGTTTCAGCAGCCTCGGGGGCTTTTCCTTTCTGGGCGGCAGTGAAAGTTGGGGCCATCTGCATGAACTCCTCAAGCTTGCCCTGATTCAGTAGCTTCTCGAGCAAGATTCTGAGGCCTCGACAGCGGTGAAGCCTGTTCCCATAGTTCCCATGGAACTCGCAGTAGTCGTTGGGATCCACTCCAGGTGGCGGCGCCGGCCTAGGCCCAGTAGGTTGTATCCAGCCCTGCTTGACGGCCACCGCATAAACCTCGGGGAGGGGCCTAGATAGAAGAAGTTTTGGGGGTTGAGCTTGTCGGGGCCTCCCCTCTTCTCGATCGTGGGGTCTGGCCATTTGTATCCTCGTGATCGGGGGTTCGACACCCTGATGTTTCCTCTTGTTTCTTTCCCCGGAAACGCCCGCGGAGGAGGATTCAGCATCCTCCAGGAGCATGAACTTACTGGCCCTAGCCACCAGCTTTGGGTAACTCCGAGGTTTGGCCAACTATAGGGATTTGGACAAGTCCCTTACCTTGAGCCCTCTCCGTAAGTTGTGCATGGCCACTGCAGGCTCTACATCTTCGGCTTCTGTTGCAGCGGCGAAGAAGCGGTTGGTGTAATCCCGGAGGTTCTCTTTCTCGTCTTGCTTGATGTTGGCGAGTACCATGTCGGAGACGACCATACGGGTCCGCCTTATGAAACGAGCGATCAACTCCCACTTCAAATGCTCATAGGAGGTGATGTGACCCCGGGGCAGCTTGATGAACCAGCTGAATGGTGCCCCCTTCAGTGTGTTGGCCAGGAGGTGACACCTAGTGGCTTCGTCCGGCCGGCGGTACTGGACGGCGGCCTCAAACCCCTGCACATGCTCACGGGAGTCTGTTGCGCCTCTGTAAACCTCCAGCCTGGGTGGCCGGAAGTCTTCTGGGATGGGGGCCAAATGGATGGCATCGAAAAAAGGGGCATTTCCGTCCATCGGCCCAAAGAAGGGATCAGGTCCGTGATGAGGAGCCTGAGCTCCAGGAAAGAGTCTCTTCCGGCTAGAAATGGAGGAAAAGCAGGTGGAAGAAAGGCGGGTTGTGGTAGCAGATAAGGTGGAAGGGGGTTTTGATGAACCTCCTGGAAACGAAAAGGGCGTATGGGTGGTCTGGAGGAACCGGAAGATTGGATGGAGAGTGGTGCGGCCTGGGGCGCCGGTGCAAGGACTTCGGCCACCGCGGGAATCGGAAAGAGCGGAGCCGGGGCCGCTGCGGGTGGCGGAATCACCTCTGGGATCGCCGCAACCGGCGGAGGAGGAGTAGGGACCGCCGCTACCGGTGGGCGAGGAACAGGGACTGCCACTACCGGTGAGAGAGGAAGTACTGCACAGACCGACTGAGTTTGTTTGAGGATGACGGCCTGCTGCGCCGTGAGGCCGATGACTAAGTCAGTGAGGTTTGCGAGCATCCCTTGGAGCTCTGAAACACGGGTGCCTCTTGAAGAGGAGGCAGATCCGGCGCGTTGTTGGGAAGTTGAAGTTGAGGCCCCGTCGTCCGGCGCCCGGATAGAGGGTTCTCCTGCATGCACACTGCGGGCAGCAGAGTTGGTTTTGCGCGTTCTGGCCACCATCTTCCCAGGTCTCAAAGAAAGCACCAGAAGATGTTGACGTAGGATGTGGGGGTCTCAGGAAACACCAAAAGAAAGAGAGTTCCGGGAGACGGCGGTGCGCAATAAGGGGGTGAGCCTGTTAATTGAAGCTCAAGGAGAGAACCAGTTCAGAGCATTCAGAGAAACACACAGAGATTTAAGGTGGTTCAGGGAGAAAATCCCCTACGTCCACCAGTTGATCAGCGAAGAGGTTTCACTAATAGATGGAGGTGGCCATGAAGGCTAATACAAAAAACTTATAAGAGGAAAAGAGAGAAAGCAGGAGAAAGAGAGCTTTTCTTGTTCTCAAGCTCCTGTTTTACAAGAGGTGATAGAGGAGTTCTGCTCTTCTTGGGGTCAGTCCTCCTCCTTCGTCCGTCTTGGAGAAGGCCGGTAGTGGTGGATGAAGCAAGCGACCCTTTTTTTTTTTGCTGGGACTATTCAACGATTTTTATAGCCGTTGGCGTGCGTAGCTTTACCCTGGTTTTCTGGAGGAAAGGTGATGGATGAGCTCCGAGCGCCGTTTATCTGTCACTGGAGAGATCTGTCGTTCGTACAGGAAAGTGACATCTTTTAATGTTGGTACTTCTTCTAGGAAAGAATGTCTGTACGGTGATCGGCGGGGTTAGGTGAAGTTGATTGTGACAGGCATTACCTCGTACCCTCGTGCCCGAGGTTACGAAGGTTAATCCTGGATCGTCGTGGGCGATGGTTGGTTGAACCCTCGTGCCCGATGTTTGACCTGGGTCAAGAGTCCTGCAAAACCTGAAGCTGAGTCAGCAAATCAATCAATCAAGTACAGGCCTGTCAGGCGCCACGTGTTCGGCCAGGATGCAGCGCAGGAACCACGTGTTAATAATATGTAATATTTCTACTATTTGAAAACTTCATTTTTATGCTTTAAAAGGTGTGATTGAATGTTGGTTGATCCGATTTCTTATTCTTGAAAGCTATGTGAAAATACATTGGCTCGGTTGTTCATTTATGCAAATTATTATTACTTATTTATTGATTGTATTGCTTCTTTTTCTTGAAATGTGGTCTTGACCTTTTGTAAATCAACTATAAATGGAACAAAAGTATATCAAGTTATATCCTCATTGAGGATATTGAAAAAACTAATAGGAAGGAGCATTCCTTTCTCCCATCTTTCTTGGAGTTGCAGAATTCCGTGGCCACCGGCCTCTTGGAAGCTCCGATGCTGCCTGGCGATGGTCGCATCAGAAGAAGAGGGTAAACAGATGAGTGCGATGCTCGTGTGAATGCGTCGCTGCTGGCCTCAGTGCAACTCCAAGCACAATGCCCTAGCCGATAGATAAAACCATGGTTCTCTTAAGATGAAATGGGGAAGAGGAAGAAGAGGAAGAGGGTAATGATGGATATGAAATTACATCACTTGCAGCTTCAGAGTTCTGTCGCCGCTGGTCTCAGAAAGGTCTGATGCCCGCTCGCGATGCCCACGTGAGAAGAAGATGCAAATAGCTGAGCGATGCTCGCGTGAATAAACTACCGCCGGAACCAATGTAGCTCCGCGATGCCTTAACATGAAGGTTGATGGTTAAACGATGCGATCAATGGTTGAAATTTTGTTGAGATTTAACCATGGTTAAATTTTCTGACAGAATTTACTGCAGGATGTAAAAAACAAAAAAAAAAGCTGTTTTAGGTATGATATTGTAATATTTTGAGATTTATGGTGAAATTCATAAATTAGCTTAATTTCTGTCTCCACCATGTAAATGTCCCAATTCTTTTTCAGTTGCACTTATGGAGAATATACAATCACTTATTTCTGATGAATTTCACAAGAGATTCACTTGCTTGTCCCTCTGGTTGAGTTTTTCCATACTTCGAAAAAGTTATGTGCTTCGACAAAGCTAAATTTTTTTTTTAGAATTTTTATTTTTTTTTCAAATGCAAAACAAACACACTATGTACTTCGAAAAAATCAAAAAAGTTTCATGATTCATATGTCAAGTAAATTATAGCAAAATAATGGCAGGAGAATCTTATTTAATAATGTTTTTTGTTTATCTTTCTTATTTAATAAGATTGTAATTGATTGTAGTTGTAATTTTATTTCTTGCAGCTGTACTATATGAAATAAAATGATAAAAATAAATAGATAATATTAATCTGACTAGAAATGAATATTTTTTAGATATATTTATCACTATATCACTTTTAAAAGAGATATATATCTAATTTTTTTATATTATTTATATACAAAATGAAATATTTAATTTTTTTTCTACATTTCTTAAAGATTGTCATTAAATATATACATATATTTTTTGAAGGAATGTATATATATTTATTTATTTATATGTGGACATATATATGTTATATAACGTATTTAAATATAAGATAAATATGTGTGAATAATATAAATTTATATACAAGTAATTTTTTGATAAATATAAATTTAAAATTTATAATTATCCATCTTATTTTCAAGATGACCATTCAAAGAAGAGAGAGAATCTGAATTAGTTTAATACGAGAGGCGGCGCATACAAACTAATAATTTTTTATTATATGCGAATGTCCGCGTACGTCGTTTTATGCGGGCGACAAATCTGGCGAAAATCCCTGAACTATAACTCACGGTTTTTGGCCATTTTTTGGAAGAAAATTTCCCTGAGTTCGCATAGAATTATCTATGCGGAACTATTCACGATTTTGTTGTTGAAACTTTTATGCGACTTTCTTGTATCTTCCGAAGGGGTAAAAAAAAAAAAAAAAAATCCTGCTCGCCGCCGTCCTGCTGTCGCCGAGAAAAATCTCACCCCTCGCCGCCGGCGAACTCTTCTCTACGCATTCCAATATATAATTTTCGTTGGATCCCAATTGGCTCCAGATCAGCGGTGTCATCCTCCCCCGAGGAGCCATGAGCTAACTGCATGATCTGCAAACTGACGGTTAGGGTTTGAGGAAGTAGAAAGGATTTTGATCCGAAATTTGGGATCTTATTTTTATCTTCTGAATTTATTTACTTTTTCACAGCAAGATTTTGAAATTTCTTATTTTATTTTATTTTTTTTATGGTGTTTCTGTTTCATTTTCACTTACAAATTAGACGTAGCTTTGGCAGTTGAAACATTTTTTATAATTTCAAGATATTTAAGCTTTATGAAATTAGTGAATTTTAGATCGATCTTGATCCAAACTGAAGTAAAATGAATGAAACTGGTAGTGAAACTTAAAATTACGCTTCTGTTAACACGTGGTTCCTGCGCTGCACCCTGACCGTACACGTGGCGCCTGGCTGACCTCCATTTGATTGATTGATTTGTTGACTCATCTCTGACTTTGCAGGACTTTTGACTAGGTCAAACCTCGGCCACGAGGGTTCAACCTAACTTCGTTCCCGATATCTCAGGACCACCCCTGATAACATCGGGCACGAGGTTACGGAGCAGCACCTGTTACAATTAGCTCCACCTAACCGCGCCGCTCCCCGTACAAGGCACATTTTTCCAGACCCGCAAATCAAGGATCTGCATGCTCCAGCCATCACAGATCCCCAAAAAAAGTACCAGTGTTAAAAGATATCATCCTCCTTGCACAGCTGCAGGCCTCTCCAATAGCCGACAAACGGCGCGAACCCAGAGCCTGTCCATTACCCTTTTCTCTGGAAAACCATGGTGGAGTTACACATACCAACAACTACAAATACCTCTGAATGGTTCACCACAAAAAACAAGAAACCCACACAAAAAGTCGAAGAGATCAAGGAACTAAAAGGAATAGAAACTGCCTAACTTTCATGGTAGAGAGGCCCCAACTGAGGAGCTCTCCTTCTCCTTCTTCTTCTCCTTTTCTTCGAAACAACACTGTACAAGCCTTCAAGGCTACCTTTTCTCCATTAGTGAAACTTCTTTGCTAACTGACCGGTGGACGTAGAAGATTTCTCCCTGAACCACCTTAAACTTCCATGTGTTTCTCTGGATGTTCTGAACTGACTCTCTCCCTGAGCTTTCATTAACAAGCTTACCTTTTTGCGAGCCACCGTCTCCCGGAACTCTCCTCTTTTTTGGTGTTTCCTGGGACCTCCACGTCCTACGTCAACATCTTCTAGTGCTTTCATTGAGACCTGGAAAGATGGTGGCTAGAACCCGCAAAACCAACTCTACGGCCTACGGTGTGCACGCGGGAGAACCCTCTGTTCGAGCGCCAAACGATAGAGCTTCGGCCTCAACCTCCTGGCGTCACGCCGAATCTGCTTCTTCCTCCAGGGGCACCTGTGTCTCAGAACTCCAGGGGATGCTCGCGAACCTCACTGACGTCTTACAGCCCAGCAGGCCGTGATCGTCAGACAGACACAACCAGTTTGTGCGGTACTCCCTCTCCCGCCGGCAGCGGCGATCCCTATTCCTCTCCCACCAGCCGCGGCAGCTCCAGCGCCTCCTCCGCCGGTCGCAGCGGCCCCAGATTACTTCCGCCAGTAGCGGCGATCCCTGCTCCACCACCTCCTGCCGCTGGAGTTCCCACACCAGCACCTCCGGTTGCGGTACCCTCCATCCAATCTTCTGGTTCCTCCAGACCACCTAGACGTCCTTTTCGCCTCCAGGAAGCTCGCCAAAACTCGCTTCCACCTTGTCCACTATCACAACCCGCTTTTCTTCCACCTGCTTTTCCTCCTTTTCTTGCCGGAAGAGATGCCCTCTTTCCGGGCGTTCAGATCCCCCATCATGGGCCTGACCCCTTCTTTGGACCGATGGATGGCAATGCTCCCTTTTCCGACGCCATCCGTCTGGCCCCCATCCCAGAGGATTTCAGGCCTCCCAGGCTGGAGGTCTACAGGGGCGTAACAGACCCCCGTGAGCATGTGCAAGGATTTGAGGCTGCAGTCTGATACCGCCAGCCAGACGAGGCCACAAGGTGTCACCTTCTGGCTAACACCCTGAAAGGGGCAGCATTTAGCTGGTTCATCAAGCTGCCCAGGGGTCACATCTCTTCCTATGAGCATTTGAAATGGGAGCTGATCGCCCGTTTCATCGGCCGGACCCGGATGGTCATCTCTGACATGGTACTCGCCAACATCAAGCAAGGCGAGAGAGAAAGTCTCCGAGATTACACCAACCGCTTCTTCGCCGCTGCAGCAGAGGCTAAAGACGTAGAGCCTGCGGTGGCCATGCACAACTTCCGACGGGGGCTCAAGGTGGGAGACCTGTCCAAATCCCTAAAGTTGGCCAAACCTCAAAGCTATCCAGAGCTGGTGGCCAGGGCCAGTCAATTTATGCTTCTCGAGGACGCTGAGTCCTCTCCCACAGGCGTTCCCGGGGTTAGGCAGGAGAGTAGCAAGAGGAAACATCGAGATGCTAAACCCTCGGCCACGAGATTACATGTGGCCAGGCATCATGATAGAGAGGAGGAAAAACCTCGGCGCGCCTCGCCTCCAAAGCTTTTTCTCTCCCGACCACTCCCTGAGGTCTATGCGGCAGCTGTCAAGCAGGGCTGGATCCGACCTGCCGGACAGAGGCCAGCGCCACCGCCCGGAGTGGACCCCAACGACTACTGTAAATTCCACGGGAACTATGGGCACAAGCTACACAAGTGCCGAGGTTTCAGAGCCTTGCTGGAGAAACTAATGAATCAGGGCAAGATCGAAGAGTTCATGCAGATGGCGCCAACTTTCACAGCCGCCCAGAAAGGGAAGGCCCCTGCGGTTGCTGAAGCCCCCACTAAGGCCTCGCCATCTACAGGCCCCAGCCAACAAGGGCGCCCTTACCCTCCGGCCATCAGGACGATCAATGCTATCTTTAGCATTGACCCAATCGCTCACCGCCAAACAACCGAAGTTGGTGGTATCTCTGAGCAACACGCCTCATTTATCCCCCTTACTTTCTGCAGCAGAGATCTTCCCCAGCAGGGCAATCTGCATAATGACCTGATAATGGTCGTTGCCCGCATCGCCGATTTCGATGTCCGAAGGGTGCTCCTCGACTCTGGGAGCGCCGCCGACATCCTATTTGAGTCCGCTTTCCTCCAGATGGGACTCAAGGAAGCAAACCTCCTTTGCGCTGGACCACTTTGCTCGGTTTTTCCAGTGAAAGGGTCCAACCTCTGGGATTCATCACTCTACTCGTCTCTTTTGGCGATGACAACGGCCACGCTATGAGCATGGTCAACTTCGCAGTCATCAGGGCTAAAACGGGCTACAACGCCATCCTAGGGAGGACAACTCTAAACTCCTTCGGGATGGTGATTTTCACGCCCCACCTGTGCGCGAAGTTTCTGACCTCCAGCGGTGTTGTCACCATCAGAGGAGACGCTAGACAAGCTACCTGCTATTTTCAAATAGCGGCGCAGCTTGTAGTCGACCAAATGGATCCTAGAGAAACCCAACCGGTCATACCGCAGGAAGGGGTCATCAATGTAGCCTTAGGGGGTGAAGACACTTCCAAAATTGTAAATGTTTCATCTTATCTGAATAACAAGCAGCGGGCGGAAGTTACCGCCCTGCTTTCGGAGTATATCGATGTCTTTGCATGGTCTCCTGAAGATGTTACAGGCATGGACAGGGCTGTCTGCGAACACCACTTGAATGTATCTCAGGTCGTCTCCCCCATTGTACAAAAGAAAAGAGTAATGGCCGGGGAGAGACAGGATGCCATCAGGGAGGAGATTAACAAGTTGCTAGGGGCTGGTTACATCAGGGAGGTCCAGTATCCCCGATGGCTAACCAACGTCGTTATGGTGAGGAAGGCCAATGGGAAGTGGAGAATATGCGTAAACTTCAGAACATTGAATCAGGCCTGCCCTAAAGATACTTACCTTCTCTCCCGCATCGACACGATGGTAGATCGTACCTTCGGGTACGAGGTTATGAGTTTCTTAGACGCTTTCTCCGGGTATCATCAGATCTGGATGGCCAAGGAAGACGAGGAGAAGACTGCTTTCATCACTGATTACGACACTTACTGCTACAACGTCATGCATTTGGTCTCAAAAATGCCGGTTCTACCTACCAACGCATGATTGATGCCGTCTTCGAAAGCCAAAGAGGAAGGAATCTCGAAGCTTACGTAGACAATATTCTGGTCAAAAGCAAAACCTTGACAGAGCACCTCAGTGATCTCAGGGAAACGCTCAAAACCCTTTGAAGGTACAACCTCAAGCTTAACCCTGCAAAGTGTACCTTCGGCGCGGCTTCGGGAAAGTTCTTGGGGTACCTAGTCTCTGCCAGAGGGATAGAGATCAATCCTGACAAAATATCGGCTATTCTGAACATGCCCTCCCTGAAGACAGCCAAAAAGATTCAGAAGCTAGCAGGGCGAATCAACAGTTTGGGCAGGTTTATCTCAAAAGCTGGTGACTGATGTTCCCCATTCTTTCGGTGTTTGTACAACAACAAAAGACGGAGAGATCAAGGAACTAAGAGGAATAGAAACTGCCTAACTTTCATGGTAGAGAAGCCCCAACTAAGGAGCTCTCCTTCTCTTTCTTCTTCTCCTTTTCTTCGAAACAACACTGTACAAGTCTTCAAGGCTACCTTTTCTCCATTAGTGAAACTTCTTTGTTAATCGACCGATGGACGTAGGGGATTTCCTCCCTGAACCATCTTAGAAGGGACTCTCCCTTCTTCCCCGTAGTCACTTCCTCCATCTTGGTGCCTTTCTCCTTCTCACCCTTCTTATCCTTCTCTTCCTTCTCCTCTTCACTTCGGAGGTTCAACGGAGGGAGAGAAAGGAGGAGAGGTTTCCTTTTCTTCTCAGAAGCAGGGACTGGGACACCAAGGGAAGTGGGTCTACAAAACACCAGGGGTGACTCCCTCACATCTCTAGAAGAGGCCCCAAGCCCGGGAAGGAGCCGCTCAATCTCTTCATCCTTGAGCAAAATCTTCCCCGGCGCCAGCCTCTCTCCTGCAGGTGTTTCGCCCACCAAGATCACCTCTCTCATCTCCCTAGCCTTTGAAGGCGATTTGGCAGGAGAATCAGAAACAACCACCACCTCAACAGCCTCCGTGCCTACCGGCTCCTGCACGGACTCCAACACCTGCGCCAAAATGCCGGCGACCTTAGCCGCCGGGGCTCCCTCTTCTTCACTAAAAGCCGCCTCGACATGTGTCGGCACCTCCTCCCGCAGCATCTTTTCAGGCAACACTTCTGGACTCTTCTTCTCCGGAGGGAGGGCCTCATCCAGAGCCCCGCTTGCCCTCTTCCTCTTTGATATGCTCGCCAGAGCGGTCCATTCTCCTTCTTCCGCCATCTTCTCTCTAACGATCTCTCTCTCTTGCAGGGGAAAATCTCAGAGTGGAGGCACAAGGATATGGATCGGCGGGCGCCGCCCCCATCTTATCCTTGCAGGCCTTGGGCAGCGCGTCCACCCTCGCGACGGTTCGTATTCCGGGACCCATATAAATATTCGCGCCCTGACAATGCGGGGGGCTAATGTTAACACGTGGTTCCTGCGCTGCACTCTGACCATACACGTGGCGCCTGGCTGGCCTCCATTTGATTGATTGATTTGCTGACTCATCTCTGACTTTGCAGGACTTTTGACTAGGTCAAGCCTCGGCCACGAGGGTGCAACCTAATCTCGTTCCCGATATCTCAGGACCACCCCTGATAACATCGAGCATGAGGTTACAGAGCAGCACCTATCACAATCAGCTCCACCTAACTGCGCCGCTCCCCGTACAAGGCACCTTTTCCCAGACCCGCAAATCAAGGATCTGCATGCTCCAGCCATCACAGATCCCCAAAAGAAGTACCAGTATTAAAAGATATCGTCCTCCTTGCACAGCTGTAGGCCTCTCCGGTGGCCGACAAACGGCGCGAACCCAGAGCCTGTCCATTACCCTTTTCTCCGGAAAACCATGGTGGAGTTACACATACCAACAACTACAAATACCGCTGAACGGTCTACCACAAAAAAACAAGAAACCCACACAAAAAGACGGAGAAATCAAGGAACTAAGAGGAATAGAAACTGCCTAACTTTCATGGTAGAGAGGCCCCAAATGAGAAGCTCTCCTTCTCTTTCTTCTTCTCTTTTTCTTCGAAACAACACTGTACAAGCCTTCAAAGCTACATTTTCTCCATTAGTGAAACTTCTTTGCTAACCGACCGGTGGACGTAGAGGATTTCCTCTCTGAACCACCTTAAACCTCCGTGTGTTTCTCTGGATGTTCTGAACTGACTCTCTCCCTGAGCTTTCATTAACAAGCTTACCCTTTTGTGAGCCGCCGTCTCCCGAAACTCTCATTCTCTTTTTTGGTGTTTCCTGAGACCTCCACGTCCTACGTCAACAGCTTCAAATATTGAGATCATAATATTTGGAATTTTTTTATGGCTAAACTTTAGTTTAAATTTTAGTTTGGATCCTCGTAATATAAATATAAAACTTCCAAGTAGAGTTAATGACAAGTCCGAGTTCATGCAAATTTGCCTCAAACTTCAACTCAAAATTTCTAAGGGTAAGCCGAGGTGAATTGAGATTCATTTTTAATGTTATTTTTTAATTTAAATATTCATTTTATATAAAATATATATTATGCATTTCTTCACTTAAATTTAAATGAGCCACAACCGCAGCTGGGCTAGCCAGTATGTTGCAAACATCGGGCAAGCGATGAGGAGAGCGATGAAGATAATTGCTTGTTCTTTAATGATGAAGATAGCAGGAGCTGAATTACATAAATTTTAATCCAATTATCACCACACATTAATATAAATATCCAATCAAAATCAAATAAATGTTTCATAGTTTGGCCTTAAAAAAAAAGTTAGCCATAGTACTAGAACACATGAAAAAAATGTGTCACTATAAATTTGAAGTCCTTTATTCACTTCAAACATAAGAAAACTTCTACAACTCCTACAACTTTACGATCAACATCCTAATCAAATTTTACTAACTTCTGAGTAAGTTTAATAAGTGGAGTAATTTGAAAAAAAACCTTTAACGATCGCCCGAAAAACTCCAGACTTTCAACATACGTGTCAATCTGAGCCATTCGACAGAAGCCAAATCAAACTAACATTCTCTCAGCATTTACAACATTGGATAACCAAAACTCGTATTTAGATAACTTTGCATACAATTATTTCTCTTAGCTTCTAAAACACTACACGCAAATGCTCATATATTCTTCATGGCCCATCAAATAGAAGTATTTCATCAATGAAACAACAACAAATTGATCCAGATGCGATTGAAACACCAAATTTATAAGATTCATAAAAACTGCAGGAGCATTCATTAGCCCAAAAGATAATACTAAGTATTCTGAACAGCAGTACCCGATCTTAGTTGCTTCATATATATATATATATATATATATATATATATATATATATATAT
>KZ451927.1:473009-644905 GCA_002786265.1 Apostasia shenzhenica
CCCTCGTCGAACAGCTCTCCTCTAACAGCTCTTCTCAGAAGCTTCCACGAAACAGTTCAACCATGACGAGCTAATGACTTTGTAGGAAGTAATCTCCATTAAAGTCTACCGAATCAGCATTAGCACGTGCATCAATGCACGTTATGCTCTAGAGGGGGGACATGTTAGAACCTTCTCTAAACATCCCTTCCCAAGTCGAAGAGCAGCTCAACAGCCCCAAGTCGAAGAGCAGCTCAACAGCAGCTCCTTACCCAAACAGCTGCTCAAACAGCAGCCCCACGTCGAAAAAGCAGCTCAACAAACCCAAGTCGAAAAGCAGCTCAACAGCAGCTCCTTGCAAACAGCTGCCTCAACAACAACCCACGTCGAAGAGCAGCTCAACAACCCCATGTCGAAGAGCAGCTCAACAGCAGCTCCTTGCCAAACAATCTGCGTCAACAGCAGCCCCACGTCGAAGAGCAGCTCAACAGCCCCAAGTCGAAGAGCAGCTCAAAATAGCAGCTCCGCGACGCTCAACAGCCCCACGTCGAAAAGCAGCTCAAAGAGCACACCAGATCGTACTCTCCGTACTACTATGTCAACTTAGCATTTAAGACAGTATGGGAGTCCGCTCCCTAATCGTCCTTTATAGGAATAGGTGTCAGATGTGACAGACTACCTATTGTACCCTCTCCTCCCCAGGCTATAAAAAGGGGACTCAGGCTCTCTCTGAGGGGCTACTCTTTCTCCTCTCTCTCTCTCTCTTGTACCCATTTGGTCTCCCATTAGAGACCCTCAAGCTTTGTAAGAGGAGATGAGATTAGTGGATTCAAATCGCCTGGACGGCGTCGTGATTTTTCCCCCGGACACTCGGGTTTCCACGTAAAAATCGCCGTCTCATTTCTCTCTGTGGTGGTGCATTTTTTGCATCAACAGCAACCAATTCCCAATTAATGGTACTAAAATTCTTTATTTGTTTTCTTAATTGACCACTTCAAATGAGGGGAATATTACCATAGCTGAGAAAAGGATACCAAAGGTTCAACAAAACAAAAACAGGGTAAAAACCAAAATTTAGAACATTTATCACGCCAAGATGCAAGCTCCTTAATTGGAGAAATGAGCTGACTTTGAAAAAATGGAAACATATGCATCACCTAACTAATGACAACTGAATAAGCCATGGAATAGAGCATGTGTTACTTAATTTTCATAATCCGATAACCTATACACTACCGCCCTGTCTGTACAGCATTGTTCATTAAATAACACAAAACCTAATCACAGGACGAAACCATCCACGTCTCTTCAACCAAGTAGCCCTGTAATGAAATGCCATTAAGTCCATGCTGATCCATGAGGTTCAGCAATTGCATAATATTGGCAACACTATTAATTTTGTTTGTTTTTGTTTTTCATTTATTTTGCTATAACTTTAAGTTTATAGCCAATAAATCTGTAAGCAATATTCTTTCCCTGCCTTCAGCCATCCCACATTTTACTAGAAACTATCCATCACCGCACGTTCTCTCCTTACCTCACTTATCAGAAATAAGGTATCCCCTACCTTCCCTCCCAGTTCTTTTCCTCGATCATTCCTTCATTGTATAGATTTTTGACTTTTGAATGCTTTCTTTTTATAAAACAATTTGCTGGGATGAATCTCCTGGAACCTTACGATCCACATGTAGGACCGAAGGAGACTCTTCATAAGGTACAGAAATATCCAGAAACTGTACTTGTTGGAATGAACAGAAACAAAGAAGAGGGAGAGGAACAGGGCGGATGAGGGGAGCCACCGTCACTAATCCAGCCATTTTTTTCATCTACATCTATAATCCATTTACATTGGAGTTGGATGCATATACAATTAACAAAACAAGGGAGAAAGAGGGAAACAATTGCCTTTCATTCAACCATTTTCTCCATATGTAGTTCTACTCCATCATAGCGGAGTTGGATTCTCACACAAATATATCGAATACTAACTAATTTGGATTAATTCTGATTACTTAACCACTTGTTGCATTCTCTACTACCATTTCTTTGTTCAGGAATTTTTCATGGACTCTCTAGCCATCCCCTTACCTCCCGTACCCCAACATCCTCTAACTCAACCCTCCTCCTACTCACCCCTCTCTCCCCCAATTTCCTGCCTTTACTACTGATAACAATCATAAAATAGAATCATGAAATATGAAAAGAAACTAATCAGAAAGGAGAAAGGTGTTCTTCAATAGCTTATACAAAAGATAAGCAGAATAATGTAGAGCCATGTTCGCCAGGCAATATTTATTAATTTCAGTAGATTATGGTAATATATTCCACACCAATCTCAATAAGCTCATGCAGGAAATGACAGTGGACCAGTGTGAGAAAGTTAACATAAGAAAACAACACTAGACCATCATATATCCAAACCTCAGATTCTTTCATATTGGTAACCTTCTTCTCAGAACTATCTTCATCAGAAAAACTGAGGCATTCAGGTGTCTCTTCCGTCAACCCAGCTACTGCTCCTTGCAAAACTTTGTTTCCAATTTCATTTTCTAAGCAATCCAAAAACAAATAGAAATAAATAAAATGACAATGTTCTTTCAGTAGAATGCACAACTGCTTCTTGAAACCCAGAAAGTCCAAAGAAAGACCACCAACACCCAAACGCACATTATTATTCAGGGGTTACAAGTTCAGACCATGTAATTACTATGAACACTATCATGCAAAAAAGTCAAGGGAAAATTGATGTAGACCCAAAATTTGCTATTGCCATATGGAAATCCATGACCAGATGTTTAGAATATAGATACTCAATGCACGTGATTTTAGGGCGTTTATACAATAGTTTGTGCATTGGAAAGATGACAATGAAAGAGAATGAATTTGGAAGGTCATCATGAAACAAAACATGATTTTGGGAGGCCTGATTGTAGAACTAAAATTTTACGACTCGGTGTAAATTTGAGAAAGAATTAGGACATTTGTGTAATTCTACAAAAAAAATGAATCACAAATCAAAACCAAATATTTCACCCAAAATATAAAATTGTGAACTGCTGAACCCCCTGGCCAGCCAATCTACCTCCAGAACGAGGTCACCCATAATTGAGATACCGTTCATTGGTAAACCAACTATCAAGAAAATAATCTTCAGAAGAAGATATGCTTCAAGGGAAACATAATATACTAGTACCAATCTAATTGAACACCTAATCAAAATCATTAAAAATTCCAAGCGACAAAAGAGTTCCAAGTAGAAATGTCAAAATGTTAAGGAAATCACGAGCACCAGACAATCTCTTCGCACAATTAGTCGATAATCTAAATTTGGTCAAATTTTAGCCACCATAATGGCACAAATTTTAGTTTACTACAACTTTGACTTTATAGTTAGTCGTTTTGACTTGAGTCAGCTAATTTAAGTTTTAAGTCCAAATGTAATCAATCGTGCCTCTGAGATTGAGCCATTTTACTTAATATACTTAGGCTTGGTTTATTTTATCACCTCGATTATATTTCTGGTTTAGCCATTGGACAACCAAGGTGGAGCAGGGTGGTCAGAGCAGCACCGTGAAGTGGCTAGGGAGGTAGTGGCCTCGACCTCCATACTGTCCTAAGAGCAACAAGTTGGGACCCATTGCAATGGGGGAGCCACTCAGGGGTTATAGCCTTGAGCCACGAAACTCAATGAGAGAAGGGCATCGACCGTGTGGTACGCATGACAAACCATTGTCGATTAGCACCATAGCGGATGGTCTGTGGACAGGGTTGGGCTTTCTTAGCTTGGCGGGCACTAACCCCTTTAATCACCAGGTGAGAGCATTCATGTGCTTGAAGTGATCAACTAATGACTGCGCAACACATGGCCAAACTGCGGCATAAGAAGCGATGCGTAGATTATAGAATTCACTTCACGATTCCTAAGTTTTGAACGATTGCGAGTGATCATCCCTTGACAAAGGTATTCGGAGAGGTTGAAGAGGAAATGGCTCCAAAGATGAATCCAATGATGGAGAAATTTTTGTCCTAGTTCAGGAAAAGGGATGCCCTACAATCTGCTAATGATGGCGAACTGAAGAAGGCGAGGGTGGAGGAGCCATCGCCTTTGCAAGTAGGCAGAGTTAAGAAGCAATCTAGGGAGTAGGCCTCTGGCATTGCAAATGTCTCTGTTAGAGACAAGCAGTATCTTCTTTGCCACGTGGTCGAATTGTTGGGCAAGGCGACTGATTATGTGGACGATTCGCCCTCAAAAGGTTGCAATAACTGATCTAATGCAAGAGCAAAGTGGGAGGCTCCTGCTACAGCGAGAAAAGTCTTGGCGCTATTCTGAAGGTTTAAGATAGCGGAGATGGTAGACAAAAAGGTTGGAATAAAGGTAAGTAGGAAGAAGGTGAGTGGACAGCTACTAATGCCAATGAAAGTTGTGCTAACTAAGAGTCAACTCAAGGCTTTACAGCATGTCGGTGAGGATGGGGAAATGCTGATGACACCCTCGTCGGAAGCCAGCACTGGGAGTGCAAAGGTATGTGGCGACAATCCTAGGGGTAGATGGTGAGGAAGACAACCATCGTTGAGGGAAGCAGGAGGAATGATGCTTCCTCCAACGAGTCATTAGGGTCCTCCTCCAACGGAGGCGAGGACTCCATCGAAAAGGGGACCCTCACTACATATATGCCCTGAGTAAGCTAGAAGAGATCTGATAGAAGTTTGTCGCCAAATTGTCCGAGATCGATAAAACCCAGAAAGAGTCTTGCGATTGGATCCTTATGAGAAGATTGAACTTATAGTGGGGGGGGGGGAGTTAAAGACCGTGGACACAATCGTGGCTGAGCCGAAGGAGATGACTCCTGTGATAGAACGCTCGACGGAGGGTGCAATGCAGATGCAAGCCAATCTCAATACAGTGTTAATGGCTCCTATAAAGACTCAGTGGAGGCGCAGTCAAGCTAACACCCAGTGGCAGAAAAGCATCAAGATGGCTAAGTAGTCTGCTGAAAAGACAGAAGCCAGCGAGAATACATGTCTATAGATACCAGAAGTGGGTTGCCTTAAAGGAAAAGAAGGCTCTGAGTGATTCCTCTACGCATTCCATTAATTGCAAGTTGAGATAACCACCTACGCTGAGTAAATGAAGATGTGGAAGGAGATCAATCGGCTAAAGGACAATGAACTAGTGATCAAGGAGAGATAAGACATGAAGTGGAGTAGGGAAGCTATGCATCACGAAAGCCATAGACTAAGCACTAAGTTAATGACTGCGAAGGACTATTCAAATCTACTCGAAGTGGAGGCCACCGCGCTAAGTATGGCGATGAGCCACAGCCGCGACTGGGCTAGCCAGTATGTTGCAAACATTGGGCAAGCGGTGAGGAGAGCGATGAAGATAATTGCTTGTTCTTTAATGATACAACCAAGTAAACCCAAGCAGCGTATGGCTCGATGTTAAGGGCCGTGAAAGTGTAGTCGCTATCGGAACTAGAGATCAAGTGTCCAGAGATCTTGCCTTTTACCAGCCCAAATGTTCTAGAGTGATTCTACCCTAGTAGTCAAGAATTATGGAATGACCAAGGAAGGCTAGAGAGGGGGGTTAGAATTGAACCCTTTCCTGACTTCTAGTTGAAGTCCATCCATTGTACGCCTTCCTTCAGCAAGAGAGGGGCGTTGAAGGTGCCTGTGAGACCCCTTTCCTACAAACTCCAAGTGGGAATCCTTACAAGTATATCCCCCACCAGTTGCCAGAGTAACAACAGGGTCCTTAAACTTTTTTCTTGTCACCATATCTTCAATCTATTTTTTTGTATTCCAAGAGAGAATATTAGCAAAATGAATGTAATTACTTCGTAGTATGAAAAACATACTTTTTTTTTATTGAGTTTTGTGCCTTTTTACCGTGTTTGGCTCTTAGGGATACTCGAGATTAGCTTCTAGAAAGTACTTCCTAACCACGATAAGTAAGATCCCATGGAGAATAAACCTTCGACTAGGTAAATAAAGAGATGTGTACTTGAACCAGGATTTGTGTAGTCATGTTGCGTATTTTGCAAAGGTTGTGACAATGATTAGGCTATGTTAAGGATGGAGTGAGCCCTTATAGTAAGTTTGATTGGACAGGAGGAATGATGATGCTTTGAGCATCATATCAATTGATATGAAGGTGAGGCCTACCTATCAGCATGACATGGCTACATATGACTCAGATTTGATTGATGGGAGCCTCTGGCATAGGAGTATAAGAGTGGGAACTAGGGTTGCCTTTGTCGTTCCCTCGTGCATCTATTTGTTCCTCTCCTCCTTCCCCTTGTGCGACTGTATCTTAAGCTTGTACAAAAGATAATAGGGAAGAAGGCAAGACCATGACGGGGCTTTCTTTGAAGTTCTTCGCTAAGTTCAAGGGCTACTAGCAGAGCTTGACGACAGAGCATAATGGGATGAACGCGAATTTTGCATTCCGTTTGAACCATAAGGTGAAAGTCCTTACAGCTAAGGAAAGAAGCAGGCTGAATAAGCCGTCAGCTGGATGTGTTTCTATGTATAGCATTTACTTAGATATAAGGATGATGGTACCACAACAGAAAGAATTCTAGGATGTACTAAAGAACTTCAAATTGGTTCCATCACAGCTATCTCCAAACAAAGTTGCATACATCTACACACTATCAAAGGTCCTGAAAGACAGATTATGACTAGGATCTACACTTGTCAATCGTGTTGTTCATGTTCTTCTAAATGGGAGCTAAGTGCATCAAAGTGTCCCTTGTCTATGCCTTTATGTTCAAGCAACCACGACAATAGAAGAACAAGAATGAGAAAAAGGAAGATGAAGCGAAGGAAGAGAAGGTGAGCAGAAGGAGGGTGAGGCGTCAGATGAAGAGGAGTGGAAGACGCAATCACAAACAAGATACCCTTCACTATAAGCTCTAAGGGAAGGGGGGATATTAATGGAGCCTCTGAACAAGAAGGTGATAGTTTGGGTCAAGGATTAATAGTTGCCAAATGTTCAGATAGATATTTAGCTCAAATCGAAGTCGGCTTGAGTTTATTAAGCCAAGTTATAAGCCATGGTCGGATCAGATTGATTTGCTCGATCGTCATTTTTGTAAATATAAATAATATATTCAATCATTTATTATAATAATTTATTATTTATATATAAGTATGTGTTAGTTGTAATTAAATGTATGTTAGTTGTAATTAACATATCTATTGTGTGATCTTATGCGTACAGTTAACTCAATTTTAAATCCTAGCAGAGGTATTATTTTTAAGAAAAAAATCAATTCTTGGAGAACTTGAGTTGGATAAATCAAGGCTCGAGTCAACAAGAAGTTGAAATAAGTTAGCTCAAATTCAAACCTAATTGAGACCAGTCGAGCTTGAGCTGTGCTTAACTCAGCTTGAACTCGGATCTTTCTTACCCTAGACCTACTTGCCCCTAACCTATTAGTGATCAGCTAGAAGAGAGGTCAGGGCATGAGGAATGCCCCCTTAGAGCGGGGGAACAAGATAGGGGAGAGGAAGCAAGGAAGGACCTTGTCAAGATGAAATGGGTACAACATCTAATGGAGGTACTGGATGATGAAGAGGAACTTAGCACGGGGGGTCCCTTAGGATAGGAGTTGGTCCTATCCGAGGAAACACAAGGACTAAAATCAATTATAGGAAAAGCTGGATCCAACCCCCCGTTCACTATAGGGAGTGCCCACAAGCTGACCAACTTTGGTGATTGGTTTGACAATGAGGTGAGGATGGAGATGCAGTCCAATAAATATAAAGAGTTTCACCTCCACCTCCCTCAAAAACTGTCGTCGACTACAAATGAAGTTTGCCATACCTCATGCAGGAAATGGTCGATATTAATATAAGATGAAAGGCTTTGGCCATGGGTCTTCTTAACTAGGGGCTTTTCTTCGAGAAAAGTATGGGACAGAGTGCTCAACCTGAGTATTGTTTTGAACTTGTCAAGCAAAGTATTTTGGGAAAAAGTGTTGAAACTCAGAATCCAGCCTCAACCTCCTAAATGATAAGGTGGAAGAGTGTTTCAACTTCTTGAAGCTAGCATTTAGGAGGGTGAGGAAGAGGAAGACTTATGGACCAAGAGGCCAGCCCCACTGAATATAAATATTTGTAATTGAAATATACCTAAACTGTATGCCATAAATGAAATAAATGTTTGCAAATGAAATGCTTTCTTTGTATATGTGTGTGAATGGCATTGTTAAATCTAGGCACTAACTATAACATACGTATGCAATGTTTGTATGGTGCCAATTATAATATGAGGCATTACTAGACTAGGTGCTCATAGGGCGCAGAACTAAGGAACCTGGGGGTGGGCCACACAGAGCATCACCACACAAAGTTTAGAATTTGGAAGTTAACGTAACATGGACAGGCAATAATGGACAATATTAGCAATGACTGTTTTGTCCGTATTAGGTGTGTAAAGGTTTAGGCCGCCAAATTGCATGGCAAACCCAAGATACTGAAGTTTCATTGAGCGCAAAACTTGAATGTCCTTTCCCCTGTGCCTAGGGTACGGACAGGACCAACATCATCGTTATAGGCTTCTAGCGGCATGGGCCTTGTTCCAAAAGGCCCGTAGAGATCGCACGAGGTATGGAATTTCTCTACCCAGTAAAAGATAGCCTATGCCAAGGGTATTGCTTCTACCCACTGGCAAAACAGTCAATTGCTAGCAACACCCAACGATATCGTTATGCAACCTAATGGCATAGGCCAAATGAAATCTGGACCATCACATGGCAAAGGGCCAAGAGAAATTGAATAGGTGTAGGTACCCTGCTGGTTGATTGATGAGGTCTGTGTACCGCTAAGGAGACATTCTGCACGTAGGCCTCGACATTGCGGTGAATATATGGTTATAAGTAACCTTGCTAAAGTATATGGGCGACAAGGCTGAGTCTGCGAGCATGGGTGTCACACTCTCCAATATGGTCCTCCTTGATAGTGTATATAAGCGATAATATAGAAGCACTACGGGGTGGATACTATCAACTTGGAATAAAAAACAAAAAAACAATCTACATAAGAGCTCAAGGACTCCTTGTCCGTGGATGAAGCCATAGAGAATCAAGTCTGAACTGGCAACACGGGACTGTGCGACGAACCATTCCAAAATTTTTGATTTGAAGTGTGTGGGATTGGATGTGGCCAAGGATAAGCCAGCATACCACTCGTATGCCAGTTCCCGAAAGTAGAAGGCCATCACGTAGCATTGAGTAAATTCGTCGAGGTACAAGAGGCAGAGAAACCAGTAGAGAAGCTGTGTTCCTGAGGTCAATCGTTTCATTCAAGGTCCGAAACTTAGGGGGACGAAAATCAAGTTGGATTGAGGCAAATGGAAGAGCATTGCAAAGTGGCTAACAAGATCCATATAGTCCGCTAAGTTGTTCAGGACATGAACATTTCCCCCAAATTCTAGGCGCCCAGCATGTCATTAAGATATAATAGAAACTCCACCGAATTTATCAATTCCAAATTTCGGGGGAGTTGTTGAAACTCACAGGATGCCCTTACCGGCAGTGGCCCTGGGGTGGAGCCACCAGATCATGTGGGTAGCCAAAGGAGTCATACTCATAAGGCATAGGAGGCAAAGCGCATAGTGCTCAGTAGCATTGAAGGTCATGCTACACCGGTAGCAAATGCAAAGGACGTAGGACTGGAGGCATTTGTGCCTACTCTTGAATAAGAGGAGCAAAGGTTGAAGGCATAGCAATCACCTACATTGCAGGATGGGCCACTTCTACCGGCAAGGGAGGCTATCATGTGCCCATATGTGCCTATGGTGATGCAACACTTGGGGCTTGGAGCGCTCACTGTGCTTGAAGTGTATCGCCCCAACATAGGCCAGTAGTGGTGCTTGCAGTGCTAACAAGGAAGCACCATCTAATATAGAGCTGGATTGTGCATAGCCAAGAAGGCCAAACCACAGTCGAGGGTAGAGGGATCAGAGTAGTTTGCACCCGAAGGATAGTCTCCTGAGGATGATTCAGTGAGACAAGGAGTTGTTGTAGAACAATTGAGGTCAAAGTTGGAGGTAGGCCCCGTTCACAGTAGGTGACAAGCTGACAGGGGTAATCAGAGCATCCACCTAGTTAGTTAGTTGTAGAAGGGAGGAGCACATCTCCACTATTTGCATATCTGAAGCAAAGGATGTAGCTCTGGAGTGGTGGTGAATTGGATTAGCAGATTTCAATAAAAGCATCAAAGATGTTAACATAAAAGAAAGGATAGTCTACTAGTAGTTGATGCGTTGCATGTGACCTAGTGGCAAAGTAGGGATTCCAATTTGGACCCGACCCACAAAGCTCACTCCCACTCACATTGAATAGGGCGTTTTCTTTTGAAAAATCAAAAACAAGAGGCAAAGAATCTTTTTCAGTTTTTTTTTTCTTTTATTACCAACAAGGTGCGGGGCGGGTGAGGTTTGATAAAACTAGCCTCGATTATCCTAGGATATATAAAACTCTTTAATTTGAGCAAAATTTTTTTTCCGTTAACTTTAACTAGAATATAATAAATAAATAAGTAATCATAAGTATCTAATCCTAAATCCTAAATCTGGCTTTGACTACATTTGATGGGGTAAATGGAGCGGTTATGGATGGAACATTTTCCTCATTGGGTGGTGATGGGC
The DNA here is from genome assembly GCA_002786265.1 of Apostasia shenzhenica. NCBI lineage: Eukaryota > Viridiplantae > Streptophyta > Magnoliopsida > Asparagales > Orchidaceae > Apostasia > Apostasia shenzhenica. The sequence goes on from KZ451927.1 coordinate 483,646, forward strand.
GAAGAAGTTTTGAAAAGAGGCCGAGATTTAAAGTGCAGCAAACCAGGCAGGTGTGGATTTAGGCTTATCCGCATTCTCCCCACCCCCCTGCCAAACCTAAGGCAAAGTGAGAGGGAGAGACTGAGAACTATGGTAAAACACAGAGATTTAGGTAGTTCGAAGATTTCTACCAATGTTCATCGGTTGAGCTAGTCTAAAGTCGACTATATAAGAATGAGCTCACACGGGGTGGTTATAGAGCTGTCAGAGGAATACAGAGAGAGCAAAAGAAGCTTGGTTTAGCTAAAGGAAGAAAGAAGCTCAGAAGAGAAGTTGAATAGGAAAAGCATCTTGGGCGGCCTAGTCCAGATATTTAAGCTTCAATATAGTTGTTGAGCGAGGAACTCCTTGGCAAATGTTGAACCACAAGATGTGAGATGATACCTACTTGAGATGGAAGGAATTGCGCCACGTGGAGCTTGGATAGAGACATCAAGGAATGCCTAGCAAGGAAGCCACCTATGCCTAGGATGGAGCCAACAATATCTAATTGAGTGGAGCAGGAAACGTTGTTGCCTTGGTTTAAACATATGGGACTTTCCTTTATAAGGCGAACAAAGTTGACGTGGCGCTACTGGACGATCAGAATGGGTAGGGGAATGTGGGTTAGAGTAGCTCTGAGGAGTGGCTGGGGAAGAAGTAGTGGCCTCAAACTATCGTACAGGGACCCACTAGAATGGTGGGAACCAGTCACAAGGCATAACCTGGAGCCACCGAGCTTACTGAGAGGAGAACGATGTTGATCGTATCGAATGGAGGATAAACCATCATTGATTAGCACAACAGTGGATGGTTCGTGGATCAGGTTAGGCTGGCTTGGCTCTGGGGGCCTCAACTACCTTCCAGATTGCCACATGGATGGCTATGATGCTGTTGAGATTTCTTGCGCAAACACTATCTTCCCAACTTTTAATTTATGTCCCATTCATTTATTTTTACATCTTACTTCACCATGTAGTTGCATTGCATCTTCATGCGACACCAATAGTAAGTACATAGATTTGCCACCCATGCGTCATCTTGAAAATAAGAGTCTTTGGGATTTTTTTTTTTTTCAAATGTGAATATTTAAATGCCAATATTTCGGTAATCAATAGTATCGCTGCTTCTCTAGTTGTATAATAAAATGGCCACCAGCTAAATTGCCCTAAATTGTGAGGATTGATCGTACTTTCTTCTAAGATGGCATAATAAATGGAACTTTTACCATTTAACTTTCCACAAGCAATTCTTTTGCATAAGAGCATAATATTATAATTTCACTGTATTTGAATCAGCTAATAAAATCTTAGTATAATTTTAACAGGAAAAGCCTTTTTGCACCCTTTTTCAACCATATGATAATATGGTTCAGACAATCCAAGTTTTGCCAACCAGTTTCAAAATGATGTCAGAGAGAAAACTCAACCCTTAATAATTTAAGGCCCATTTTCACCTCCACTGACTGAATTAGTATGAGGCCAATTTAGCTAACCAATCATAAGGCAATAAACCAAGAGAGTTCAAAATTAGCTACTGACATTTTTAAGTAATGGGAACACCAAATTGTAAAGATTTATGAAAGTATCAAACCAGAACGAATATAATGATAATATTTCTTTCCTATGCCTTCTTTTTCCTTTTTCATGCAACTTACTGCTTCTACCAAATATCATTAGCATTGTTCAACAAAATCTACATCTCAAAACTGAAATTTTTGAAATAAGACAGATATTAAGCACCACAAAAAGGGTATTCACCATGACCCAAAGCATCACAAAAGGCAAACCAACAAAATGACGTAAGAAAAATGATAGCTTTACGAACATGGTGAACTAATGTCATTAAATACAGGTACATCATTTAAAATTTTTTTTAAAGAAATCACTAAGTCACAAGATCAAATGACATCTAATACCAGGATGTGTAGGTAAAGATGGTAAAGCAGATCTGCTTTCCCCACCACAATAGATCGATTTGCTGTCCACATCGATGACCGACATTTCTGGCGTAATTTTGGGTAAGTCTTCTATCAAGCGCTTTACTTCCTCTGGTTTGCTCAGCAGAGCTTTTCGATCAATGTACTCATATAAAGTGAAGATATAAAGTTAAGGGAATACAAATTCAATAATCCACAGAAGTTACCATGGACTAAAAATAAAAACCCTACAAAAGAGAAATATATAACCAGCTCAAATGCATCAAAAAGATGAGAAAAAACAACCACAAAGGATATTCCTTACGCCATCCCTTCTCGTTTGCTCGTTCAATTAGTTTATCCAACTTCAAAAGCTCTTTCCTAACTGACTGAGAAAGAAGTGATTTTCATCATTTATTATAAGAAGGTAATCATACATATCCCAGTATCCCAGATAACTTCAAGGAAGATGAAAACCGGGTAGAAAATGTGTGCACCATACAGCTGTTCCCAAATATGTATGAACGCATGTCTGTACACAGAGACACAACACATACACACGCACATATATATTGGAATTGCATGGATCTGATAATCACTTATTCAAAAACAAAAATATCATATGAGACAGGTTTAATTACAAAATGCAATGTATCTTTTGTCTTGACCATAACTCACCAGATTTTTATGTTTCGGGAAAAAAATTTAATAGAAAACCAAATAAGTTTTAATTCCCAAATAGATATCAATAATGAGTCAAACACTTCAAGAGCCATGATAAATATTATATTTTTATTAGCGTTAAATTAATAAAGCACCTTCTATCATGCAAAACAAAATGACACCGTAATGGCCTTCAAAGCAATAAGATGCATTCATATATAGATATATATATGCATACATACATACATTCACACACATGTGCATACTCATGTATCTAACTACAGATAGAGGTGTTTATCAGATGTGTAAGATGACAATGGAAAGCTTCAACAATGAAGGTAAGGTTTAAGGAGAGATGCTATGGGAAAGATGTCATAAAATAACCAGGAAACGAACTCAACTGTATCTCTTTTACTTATACCATTATTTCACCCTTAAAAATATGACCACAAAAGAAATTGATCTAGAAAATACATAATGAGCAATTTTGATAAGGTGCCCTTAATAAAAACTTGGAAATAGCAAAAACAAAGCCTTAATCCCAAAATACATCTTGTTGGCTATATAGAGTTTTTCTCTATTTAGCTCAATGTAAAGTACTCTCTGTGAGTGTAAGCAATTCAAAGTCACTTTCTACGATGCTATTCCAAATCATTCTCTTGTGCATCTCCTACTCCATTTGATACTGTATGTTTGATCACCTTATATTAACCTACAAGGACCTCTATAGGTCGACCATAAATATAGTCAAACCATCTTAAACATCTTTCTCCTATATTTTAACCCCAATAGGTGCCACACTCATGCTCTTCTAATACAATAATTTTTAATCAATTTAATGCAGTGACTTGCTCATCTCAACATCTTCATCTTAACTACACTAATCTTTTGAATATTTTAGACATAACTAGCCAACATTGATTCGAATGTAGCATAGGTGCTGAGATAGCAATTTTATAAATGTTCCCTTCAACCTAATAATCTTCCTATCAAATGAAATTCCTATCACACTCCTCCATCTTAGCAATCCCACCATCATTCTATGACTAACATCCACGTTTATAGTCCATTATTGTATATAAAATAAAAACATGGAAAAACGAAACTAAAATTAAATTAAATCCACATGATGTTTCTATTCAAAATTGTAGTGATGAATGTTTTCCTCAAGTGCTCCCAGACATGTGAACTCAGGTCAAACTCAATAAACAAGCAGAAAGGAAGCAGTACCAGCAACAATGCTATGTATTTTTTAATACCAAAGACCAATTAAAAAACATGGAACATCACATAATGACATAAGTTCGTTCAGAAGGAGAGTAAATAAACATACATGCTTCACAATATCCACATGTACATCTCTTATCTTTTTCCGGAGCTCAACCTGACAAAAGATAAGAGTAAAACAGGACATCAGCCGAAGAGCATAAGAAATTAGAAAGTTATAAATTATTTTGGTAACATTAATTAGTTAACAAGGTTATGATTTGTCCAAAATGGTAGTAAACCTTTCCAGGTAAATTTTTCTTTGAGTTTGTACATTTGTCGAAAATGTAAAACTTCTGCCTCTCGGACAAAAAATTTGCTGGACTTCAAAATTAAATTTGCACATACTGACAAAATAATGTTTACAGAAAACCAAAAATAAAACCCTAAATTTGTTTCTAAACATAACCTTGACAAATATTGGAATTATACCTTTCTCGGCCTTTTGGCTAAAAGATCAAGTGTTGACAAATATTGGAATTAAACATGTGGGCAAACTAAGATTCGGATGATGTATCCTATTTCAGGTAACTTATCTGTTTCACTCATATAGCACAAATTCAAAACACTCCACTTCAAGACAACAAAGAAAATTGCTTACTTATCAAATCTTTTTTTCCTATTTTCTGTCTTTTTTCCCATGAAGACGTGTATAAATCCTTGAAAATGATACAACCATGTATTATAATAAAAAAACTAGACGTTTCCTATGGCAATACATAATCATAAAAAAAAAAACAAGATCCTTGTAAACTAATATTCAAGAACGAAAGTATTTCTACTAGGAGTATTCATTATTTTTTATGCAAGTGCTTACAGGAAAAGTAAAGAGAAAGTTAAATAACTAGTCCTTGCAGTATAAAAGCAAGTAAACGCTAGAGACCTAGTAACAGATGGCTGTAGGAATTAAGTGAAAGAGAGCAACAAAGATCAGAGAACCACAACATCTAGAAATATACATTAAAATTTGATGTAAATCTAAAATAGAATATTCAAGGATAGATTATTTGTATTCAGATGGACAGCACTTTTGCTGACACATGTGCATCCCCTAAAAAGTGTATTATATTGACAAACTAGAAAGCCTATTTAGGTGCCCAAAATGGAAACAAGTTATAGCATGTCAATCAAGTTGACTAACTGTATAAGCCCTTCTCAAAATTGAAACAGCTCTAGATAGCTAGTATACAACATGATACCCATTTCAGGCAAAAACTCAGTGGTGGCTTCATGCTTGAATAATATCCTTCCAGGCCAATAGCAACTAATGTCGTGAAATTCACCTTTAGGACCTTCTACAAATGGATATGCTACTGGGAAAACAATACCTTTAGTTATCATGAGAACTATGTTGTTTAAATGGAACTCTATGTATTTATGTATTAAAGTGTGGGTTGAACGTGATCACTTACACCTATGGTGTTCACTTAGGCCTAGAGTGTAGTTAAAAAAAATTATCTATATAACATAATTTTGATGTAGAACCTTAACTTGAGTTCAAAAAAAAATAAAATACATATATATATATATATATATGTATGTAAGTATGTATGTATGTATGTGTGTGTGCATATTCATGTATGCTTAATTTTACTCAAAATCTTTGTGTTGATTAATTTGAATGCTATGTGAATTATTTTTAAGCCTATATATAGTTAGCAATAAAGTAAAATTTTTAACCATTCATTGTGATACCAACTGGCAATGAAATTATTTGATCCATAATTTTCATTACGATTAGCTTTGCTATTCATCGAGGTCGTCACATAGGCCCTTGTTTTGCTTGCAGTACTAAAAATAAGTTCTATGGAAAGACACATTTCTAAAGATGAATTTGGTTCTACCATAATTATTTTTTTTATGCTTTTGCCCCAAACACCACAATTCCTCGTACCCTAATCAGAAATTGTAGTGACGTAGATTCAAACCCGAAACTCCAGGTTCCAAGCAAGCTCCCTCCCCACTGGGTTAGGAGAAACTCCATGGATCATCATAATTGTTTAAAGTATGCAATTTTCTTTTGCATCGGAATTTTTAAGAAATGATAGGACGACACATCACAAGTTTCAAAGCCCAGGAACTAACAAACTAAAAATTCAAATTTTGCTTGGATTGATAGTAAATAAGAAGTCACAGAGTGTCAACATAAAAAAATTATCCAAAATGTGATGAAGGAATTGAGCGTAGATCACAGTGTCACCATGCAAAAAATAATTAAGAGAAAGACCAAGTTGACTAGCAAATAAAAGGCAGCGTGAGAAGGAAAAAAGCAAAAAAATAATAAGACACAAGAATTTAAGGTGGTTCAAAGAAATCCTCCTACGTCTATCGGCTAAGCTAAGCTCAAGAAAAGTTCCACAAGCTCAAAGTATGATTACAAAAAGGAATTATTGTAGGATTTCTAGAGGGAACACTTAGGAAATTTCAAGGCATTCCGATGGAGCTGGGTTATATATCAATCTCTTAGGGCTGTGGAATCAGTGGACTGCTAAACCTTGGTACATTTGGACCCTATCTATAGCTGAGGAGGGAACCTAAGCGACAACTAACCCCAGCTATCCAAGTAACAACTGGTCAAAGCTAGTTGTTAGGATGCATAATCTACTACGTGTCATGTCCACTCATCAAGCTATAGGTGACTAAAGTATCCAGTAGTCCAATTAGCTAGAAAGGAGTGTTTGAATTGCTAATGTGATGACAATAAATTTGAATTTGGAGTAAATAATTTCCTTGGCGATAAGTACATGTGAACATATGTTCGAAATTGTAGTGTGGCTTGCTTAGTTGTTTGAGTGGAAACATTAACATTTAATGAGAATGAATAAGGAAAGCTCCTTCTGTAATAATGTTTTTGACATAACTTGGCTTGACATGGCAACTTGTTTGATCTGATTCAATTCAAGATGGTTCATGATGTAAACACGTGGATGGTAGAAATCAAACCCAACTTCTATGTGTAAACAATAACGCCATAGAAATGGTCGCAAAGTCCAATTAGTAGAAAATAGGGAAAATGGGGAAGTGGTCCAGGAGAAAAGTTTCAACACCCAAGCTTTGAATAAAGGGCTAAATCTATCCATATGGCACGACCAACCAAGGCTATGCAATAATCAATAGAGGAGAAGCCAGCCGTAGCAACAGAGAGGAAAGAGTTGAGTGAATGGATTGCCCTTCTAGGTTAGATTGAACAAATGTATAGGTGACAGGTTACTCGGTTTTGAGAACCAAGACATGGAGGGCAAGGTGGATGGTAGAAATCAAACCCAACTTCTGTGTGTAAACAATAACGCCATAGAAAATGGTCGCAAAGTCCAATTAGTAGAAAATAGGGAAAATGGACCACGAGAAAAGTTTCAACACCCAAGCTTTGAATAAAGGGCTAAATCTATCCATATGGCACGACCAACCAAAGCTATGCAATAATCAATAGAGGAGAAGCCAGCAGTAGCAACGGAGAGGAAAGAGTTGAGTGAATGGATTGCCCTTCTAGGTTAGATTGAACAAGTGTATAGGTGACAGGTTACTCGGTTTTGAGAACCAAGACATGGAGGGCAAGGTAGGTGCAAAGTAAGAACCATCCACGAGCTTTTGTGACTCTTCCCAAGGCGAAAAGCTAGGCAAGACGACATATGAACAGGTGAGTATGCCTTACACAGCATATTACTTCGACAGCAATATTTTAAGCCTATTGATTGACATTTGGATGAAATAGAAGTGGCACAAACCGTGGATCAAACATTGTAATCGCAGGTGGCTTTGAGGCTTGGAAGAAAGCGAATGATGTCAAGACTATCCCCTTACCAATTAGAACTATTCCTGCACCACAATAGCCATTAATTCCAGTGTTATTGGCTCGACGAACTACATAGGGGTTATTAGTTGTGACATCCAAAAATTTGATTTGAGGTTTAAAATTAGAGTTGATTTGGACTCAAAATGGACCTAAATATAAAGATTTTGAACCTATTTATAAGGACATGAAAGTTGAGAGACTACATTGCAATTTTGCTTTTAAAAAGGGGACAACTATGGGGCTGCCAGCAGCGCCGAGCACACCGCCATTCCTTCCTCCCTCTCTGCCACGTATTGAAAGAAAAAAAGGGAGGGAAATAAATCCCTTTAGCTCTCTACCTGCGCCTAAGCCTTTGCTCGTGCCCTCTCTTCCGCCTGTTTTCCGCCAAACCAAAGGCAGCAGCAGCTGCTGTAGGAAACAGAGAAGAAGAAGGAGGAGAAGGAGAAGAAGAAGAAGAAGAAGAAGAAGAAGAAAAAGGAAGAGGAAGAAAAGGAGAAATTAAGAGGGAATGCAAGCTTTGCCAAAACGGTAAATAAAGTAATTCTTTTCCTAAAATTAATATTGATTTATTATTATATTTGTGAATATAAATTTGATGCTATGAGAATATGAAAATTGTAATGTTAAGCCAAGTATTTTACTAATTGAACAATAAAATGAGTTAGATTTAATGATTTATGAGGTGATATAGTACTAATGAATTTTTGTATATCAAGAACCGACGAGGGTGAAAAGTTGCCTATAATATGTTATTCCCACAAGAGCGGGGAGTGTACGCCGAATGATGTCCTAAAACAGAGTCACTGATGCAAGGTGCGGCTCCTGTTAAGGTTTCTAGGATAACAAGCTGTAGGAACTTTTGGCAGACTTTTAGGTAAAAGGATATGAAAATGATAGATCCACATCACTAAATAGAATAGTGAGTTCAAGGACATGAGAATTTATGATGATAATTTTAATATGAGACATGTTATGTAATTATATTTATGTGAATAATTATTGAGTATTCCTTGATATTATTTGTATTATTTCTTATAATGTTTGTACATGTTTAAAAATTCATGTTATATTCATGTTACATGTTGAGATATTGCTTTACCTACAGAGTTTGTATTAACAGATTTCTGTCATTTTTGGTGGCAGGTATTGCACTAAAGAATCACGGGACATGGTGTGAAATAATGAAAGTTGCCGCAAGCAATGGATTTTAAATTGTATGTTGTATGTTCTAAAATTGTAAGTCTGACGTCTCGATTGTTAGTAGCTCAACAAATTGTAAAAGGGAGGTCGAGTATTAGCAGCCGAGATGTCACACCTAATTGTTACTGATGCTTGTTATTCTCAGTTACATAATCAGTCACCTTCTATAAAGCCTCTAGTTTAAGGAAAACCATCGGAGAAGCGATCTATCGATACTTCCAATTGGTTTGATCCCAATCGACAGACTAATCACTGGTTTGAGTCCATTGTGCTATTACTACGTTATGTCCCTACATTTTGAGTTTTATGTTGTTGTTTCCTTTAGCTTATAATTGTGGGTTTATCTTCATATCTTGTTATTAGTTGTGTGGATTGTAATGGGGCTACACTGAGTTCGTTCTTGGATGTCTTTCTCCGTTCTACCCCTGTTTTCATGCTCTGGCAGACTTCTTTAAATTGTGGCCAAGCTGAAATTTACTCCTATGTTATAATATTTAGTGTATGGCTTGTCCTGGAGTGCAGCTAGATATCACTTCCTCCATGATCCTTCATTTTGTTCTCACAGTGCCCTTTCCATCCTTGTTGAAAGAAGATGCATCTCTGTATTGAACACATTGGCAGCATACATACGGTTAATGGTCTTATAAGTGACCATGTCATTGAAACCTGCTTTCATGTTGGGCTTACTGCTGGAATGAGGATTTATTATGTTGAAATCCCTTGATATGCTAAATTCCTAAAGAATTTTCTGGAACAACTTTCATTCATGATAGTGGTGCTCTATGTTAAATGTTAAGCTCACTACATTGCGTGGACAACCTATCATCTGGCTTGTACACTCCATTTTCTAGGCTTCACCAAGGGTGTGCTTTAATTTCCCTGTGATCGTTTGTCATTGTAGTACCCTGAAGTGACAGATTGTCCTTGCGCTTGACGCTACACTTTTGTTGGGATGCAGAGTTGGCTCTAGTGAACTAAGGGCCTTCCTCTAAAATAAATGTTTACTATATGCTATCATGGATGCAAAGTTGGCTCTGACTGTATTGTCACGTTTTTGCCTAACCTCAAGAGACTTCTTTGGAAGAGCTTTGGCTTTGAGCCCTTAGTTTCTTTCGTATCCCACCCTCAGATATTCAAGTTGTCTAGAGTGTTTGTGTGATGGGTTAGGATGTTTTGCTGAGTGTCTAATCGATGACAGCGGCCTTGGTTCGAGTACATTTTAATTTGATGTTAAGTTTGCACCCAATGTCATTAGATATTGCATGCATCTGCATGTAGCTGTTGCATATCTACCATTCACTTACAAGACAAACAAGTATATATTTGCAAGGTCTTCACATATTTGTAGACAACTATCCCTCAATTACGATAAAATCAAGGCTACAAACGATCAATATCGGTGTTCCGTTAAGTTTGTTGAAGAAGATTTTGTCACGATTAGAGTGCACTAGCTTGTTTGCTTTGAGTTTTTTTTTGGCCCAACAAAAATTTTAATTGTAAAAATAAATTTTATTTCACATCCAACATCAGAATTAACTTAATTTCATATTTTACACATTTCCAAATATTGAGCTAAACTTTCTTCCCATTAAACCTATAAAATAAAATATTTTTTGTTCTCTTGTTCAAAATTCAATCCTTGAACCAAACAAGGCAGAGCGAATCCTTATTGGACATATAAGGAAATAATGGCGAGGAAAATGAAGTATTTCTAGGTACTTGAAAAAGTGAGCAAGTATGAGTTGGATCGATTTTTGGAAGCTAATATTAATCCAATGTTTAATTTAGCAGGATAAAGTCTATTAAGGGAGCCATTAACTGACATGCTCTATCCTTCTCTATTGATGTAATCTCCCTCCTATACATCCCCTACCTTAACTACTCCACTAATTACCACTTTATTAATCCCTGTCACCTCGGGGTTCTCACTCATTTTCCTTTTGAATAAGGGTGTGTACAAATACCCAAAGAATCAAGAACTAAACTGAAACCAAATTAAAACCAAACTAAAACCAATTAATTCGATTCAGTTCGGTTCTGATTTTAAAATTTTCGGAACCAAATGATTCAATTCGATTCTCAGTTCTAGCATTTAGAAACCTAAATCACAACGAATAACTAATTTATTAGTTAGTAACTGTTAAGTTTATCAATCGTGAAGTAGCAAATTAAATTTTTTATTTTATTACTAATACATTAAGTTTATAGTATTATTTAAAATTTAAAATTTAAAAATTTTATTTTATTTATATTTATTAACACCAAATTGAAAAACATTCTCTTCCATTAATACTACTATTTTTGAAATTCTTTAACACCTTAGTCATATTATATAAATTTCATTAAATAAAATAATTTTTTATAATTTATTAACCTTATTATATTTCTATATTATTAAACCTAAAATTTTTAAAATAAATATGCATAATAAATATTTCATTTAAATTTTATTGAATGCATCGTAATTATAGTCATAGTTCAGTGAATTTGAATATCTTTGTATGCAATATAAATTCTAGAACCACCCTCTTAATTTGTTGTCAAATAACAGTAAGAACCAAACCCAAACTGGATTTGCATCGGACCCAAACTGGATTTGCATCGAACCCAAACTGGATTTGCATCGAACCCAAACTGGATTTGCATCGGACTCAAACTGAATATTTTTGGTTTGTTTTGGCTACGAGAATTATAGAACTGATCCTCGTTAGTTCGGATCCAAGTTTTGCCTAGAATCGATCTGAACCAACTGAGTTGCACCCCTACTTTTGAGCCCTGTCACCACATTACTCTCATTACATCATCAGATTTCTGATCATTTCATCCATTACATCAAATGCATTCTCTTTTAGAGGAAAAGCTTAAGCAAATGAACTTTAACCATTCCCTTGAAATGAATGTTCTTCAACCTAATTGAAGTGCCACTAATATCTACAGTGAGCTTTGAAACTAAAAATTTCCACGCACAAAATTCACTATTACTTCTGATGTTATAGAATGCTATACTCCAATATTCCTATACAACGCATTGTTAGCATTGGTTCCAATTTGCTAAAAGTAGGAGTCCTCTTTCTCTACCATACATCGAATGCTACTCTCCAACACTCATCTGCAACTTATTCCTAGCTGTGCAGTGGTTCTGACTTGTCTGCTCTGGTTTCTGTGTCTTAATTGAAAACTAGAACCACTTTCATGAATATGACACCATAAACTATTATAATTGTTCTATCAAACAAAAAAACTATTATAATTGTAAAGAAAAATTTCCTTGTATTTTTCTAGCTTTGCAGAGGTAATAATCATCCCTGGGTCAGCTTCGTGCAGAGATGCGTGCCAATAACAAGCAAAACAAAAGAGTTGATTGGCTGATGAAATCGTCCCCATCCATCATACCAAACCAAAAACAATGTAAGCAAGCAAAAAAACAAGAATAATGGCAATCATGCTCCTAGTAAAGTCCAGAACACAATATTCTTTTTCTTGATTAAACCATAATCAAATTTGTTTGATTGTTACCCTGACGACCTATAAGTTCATGCACTAGCCAGAGCCTGAACAATATTTTCTAGGCTGACGTAGCCCACCAACTATTGTTGGATGTCCAGTCAACTAACCAAGGAAAGCTCTTTCTATAATAGCCTGCCTTATTTAATCAATTCACATCACAACATTTCATGCCATCTATCAAGAAAAGCTACTTCTATAATTATGAAAAAACACATGCCAACGCTTTCTTCTGAATGGAGATTCTGACTAATCAGTATCAAATTTCTAGCTTAAAACACCCATGCATATCAATCGAACTATGCAAAAATGTTGCAACCACCATTATCGGTTTACCGTTTAAACATCAAAACTTTGCCCACGAAAGAACAAAAAGTTGAGAAATGTTTATTAGTTACAGTAATGAAAGAAGAAAACAGCAAGAACTGACTTGAATGCTGAAAATACAAGTTAGGAAGTGCTCAATGCAGGAAGATGTATTATATTTAAGCAATAAAGATGATGGTCTTATGTTTGACTCGCTATATGAGTTTCCAACATATTTTTATGGAATATGAATAGATGTGTAGAACAATATATGACTTACAATATAAGGCCTCTTAAAGAGACCTAACTCGGCCAATTGACGAAGATCTTTGCATTCTTCCTACATAAAAAGAAGAAGAAGATGATGAAGCATATAGGTGAGTACAGTAAAGACCTATGAAATATACCTCTCAAGTATTAGAAGGAACAGTAAGTACATATAATGTGACAATATTGATGCAGAGCATGGTCTGCATCGTTTACCCATGTTAATTTCGATGATTACAACAACATTAGATTAACAATAAATAAATACTTTAATCTTCTCAGGTTTGCTTAGCTCCAAAGTAAGAGAACGGAGGGCCAAGATCAAGTCCAGCTCAGGCATAATGACCAAGCAAACTTAATTCAAGAACAAATCAAGCCCAAGCACAAACCAAGGGAATAATACATAAGCTTAAAATTTTAGACCCCGTTTGGCGCGAGGACCAAAATAATACTAATTTAAAAAATAACAATAATAATAATAAATAAATTATTTTAATTATTCTACACAAATTTTAATATAAAAAATAATATTTTACTTCACACACTCAATAATTTTTAATAAAAATATAAACTTTATTTCACATCTTAGATCAAAATACTCGATTATTGAATATTTTTGGTCTAGAATATGAAATAAAGTTGATATTTTTATTTTAAATTGTTGAGTATGTAAAGTAAAATAATATTTTTTATATTTGAATTTGTGTAGAATGATTTAAAAAATTTATTTATTATTATTATTGTTGTTTTTTAAATTAGTACCATTTTGGTCCTATTTTCGTCCTCGCGCCAAACAGGGATTTCATTTTTGTGTCTCTTGTTAGTACATGCATTTTAGTCTTAAAGCTCAATACAATTTTTTTAAAAATTAGTATATAATTAACTAAAATTTTAAAAATAACAAGTTCTAATCGTCCCTATTCGACAACCAAAGTCAACCGCCGAGGCCTAATGCAAATCTGTGAAGTCGGTTGAATCAATTGGCCCTACATCAATCAAGAGGACCGATCAAAATGACATACATTTTTTGATCGGGTTGGTTCATTAAATTTGACTGCCCAACTAATTCAATTACCATGAAGGCTCGAGATACTGATCTTTTTGACTAATAACCCTTTTTTAACCCTCCTTGTTTTCTATGAACTCTAATTCACAAGTTTAATTTGACTAATAGAGTATGACAGCCACCCTAAAGAGCGCCTTAGCCCACTCCTAGTGGTCTAAACTCATTGATTTAGTGGGAAGCTCCTTGCATATAAGTATCCTCAATCATCAATCATGGAAACAACTTCATTATGAGCACTCAATTTTCACTCTTCTCTTCCACCTTTTAGCTCTAAAATGTAGATCTCCATCCAAGTTCTCTAAAGCTTCTCATCATTCACACAGGAGAAAAATTTGAAGTCCCAAGTTGAAGCCTAAGTGATCTTACTGCAATTTCTCCCTTACTCTTTCTTCACATGGGGTTCTCTTTTACTAATTTTCTTCTAACTTTTCTTCAAGCTGATACACAGCGATTGTTCTTGGTTTTCTTCTGTTACTAGATTGAAATTATTTGAAAATAAAAGAAGTTTCAACAAAAAACATCAAGTTATTATCAAGCTCAAGATAAAATGCATTTATTTAGTGATTAACTTGAAACTCTTCTTATTATCAAAAAAAAAAAACTTGTAACTCTTCTCTATCTCACACTTATTGTAGACCTAATTGTTCCCACTTTGTCTCATGCTTTCTCCTTTGTGTGGAGACTCATTCTAGGGCCAGAGAATTTGATTTTCCAAAATAGACGACTTTGTACTTATATTTTTTATCGGCCTTTGCTGGATTAAATTTTGAGCTTTGAGGCAAGTAGGTCGCATTTGAGAGTGAGCCACCGTACATCGTGAGCCCACTCTCATATTTATACTACACTCTTTTTGCTTTGAATTTACTTGCTCTTACTTCAATACAAATTTACTATTTTTGCACGATTGCTTTTGCCGTAATTAATCGCTCTCATAATCATGAAAATCAGCCGTAGCCAATACTACTATAAAAGCAAAACAAAATACATCGTATATAAAAAGTTCAACCTTCATCAAGAATCTCACAAAAATCGAATGAGAGGGGCATGCCCCATCTCCATAAGACATAATCTAAAGAAGAAAGGATAGCTACAAAATCTATTACTTTATTTGCAGCTCTATATACATGAAAGATTCTAATCACCTTAAAGGTGCAAAACAGATGGAAGATTTGTGTTATGGTCCTGTTCGGAGGGTGTCGTTTGGAAGCTCGGTGAACGTCATCAATGCTGATGGCTGAATCAACCTCTAACCAGATCCCATCCGCCAATTTTGCCCACTCCTGGGCAACTGTAATCGCTACAAGTCCGTGGCCTCCGCTATGGAGACTACATAAGCGTACAGCTTGGTGTCGACCGCTGCGAGGAGGTTACCATGATGGTCCCTGATCACTCCTCCTATGCCTTCCCCACCTGTTTAACGAAGCTTTCGAAATTCGCCTTAATCCACCATGGGGGCAGAGGACCCCAACGAGAGCAAAGGGATTGCTATAGCCATTAAGGTGAATAGGATCCCAATTCCCCACGTTGGATGAAGGTTGCTCTTAGGCTTCATTAAAGTGAACAAGTGCAGCGATTACTCTAGGCGACAGAAAGGGTTTGTTGTGAATGCGTCCATTGAGGGCTCTCCATGAGTGGTATAATGCAGCCACCATTTTGACCTTGTGTTCGTTGGTTTGCTGGATTTGGGCAGATTGCAACAGGAACAGAATGAGCTACAGCTGCAACTGCAACTGCAGCAGAGATAGCTTCATTCGCAACAGAATGACCCGCAGCAACATAATCAGCTGCATCTACAGTAACTTTAGTGACAACAGAATAGGTTGCGACAAACGCAAAATCAGCATCAGCTGCAGCTGGAGCAACTACCATAGAGGATAAGTTACTGCTGTCGCAACAGCAGCAAAATGGGATGCTGTTGCTGCAATAAAATGCACTAGCACAGCAGCAGAGTCAACTTGTTACTTGTGATCAGGGAGAGTTTTGGAAAAGTAAATGGTTTACATTGCTTACATTTATATTACGGGACTTGTTACTTGTGTTTGGACATAATGAAATTTGACTAAGAATTTTTCTATTATAATTAGATTACATTAAGAGTTTTAAGTTTATATTTTTTTGCGTTAGTATGATTGTCCTGACAGGACACATACAATAAAATGTGTTTTAACATTTGTATTTTGCATATAATATTCTTCTTATTGATAAGACTAGAGAGGTAAGGCTAAAATAAACCTTGCGTCATGGAAGATTACCTTAGAATTCTAAATATTTTTCTTAATCATTGTAAAATTGAAAGTAGAATGTAAATTTAGTTAAATTAGAAGCACTTTAATTAGGAAGGCGTCAATTGACGATCAAGTTATCAAGAAGAGTGATCAGTTTAGATATCTTGAATTTAATAGTGGCAAAGGCCTCAAATTGTTTTACTCTGACAACTTTTATTAGATGACCAGGGCATAAAAGCCGATTAACTAGTAGTGTTTCACTAGTTGGTCAACCACATTAGAGAAAGTCGCGTAAGAAATACATATGAAATTCAATTTAATTTTAAAAATTTTAAAACTATGCGGCATCATTCTCAACCCATTATGGATTAAAAAAAACATTGAAAACTAATGTGAGAATAATGCAAAACTAAATGACACAATGAAATCCAATTACAAAGCTCCACTGAATTCGATACAAAAACTAAAAATATGTAAACCAAGTAATTTCTTATATACATGAAACATTAAACATAGGATGTACTGCTCGGCACAAAAGATTGGAACAAATTTTTTTTTAATAAACAAAGAAGTGCAACTTGCTATGCAAATTACTCTATAGTACACATGCCAAGTTCCCGCATAAGATTTCCGAATTCATTGACAGCTAATAGCTTAAAAAAATGTCAGCAATACTGGCCTTAAACCCAACATAGTCCAAGACTGTCACCTTTTGTGACAAGATCCATAATGAAATGAAGTCTCACTTCAATGTAGATCATCCAACAGTAATGTACAGGATTTTTCCTTAAATTTATTCAGCTAACATTACCATAATAAACCAGCACAACCTTATAGTTCAATCCATAATCTTTAAGTATATGCACCATCCATAATAGTTGTGCTTAGAAGTGATAATATATGACCCGACCTGTGAATTAAGCCTAAGAGTTTCGAATATGGATCATAAATTTTGACACATTTATTAAATAGGTCAACTTTGAATTGTACATAGTCGATTTAGGTTGAGTTCGAGTTGTACATAGTCGAGTCGGCTCAAATTCAAATTACCCTTTTATAAACTTTTCCCTTATATGAGTGGAGTTGTCAGGTCAACCCGACCTGTTTAATTAATTGGGTTGAGTTCGGGTCATTGTTTTTGACCAATTAATAATTGCGTTGGGTTCGGGTTGAACTATTCAGATTGGGTCAGATTTAAGTAGAGGTCAAACCAGACCCACCGACCCATTTTGGTACCTCTAGTTGCAACATGCTCGGCCAAATGATAGTGAAACACGTGATTAACAACTTACACGTGTGACCCAATTCAACTCAAAAAAACCTATACAAGACTCAACTGACTAAAACATTTACAGGACATAATGGTCATTCCTATCGACATAATAAAGTTCAGGCAACTCAATAAAATAAAAGTACATATACTCGACTCAAAAAAGTAAAGCAAACTAGAGAATGGATCGATCTTTGCTCGGGAGCAAAGACCATACTAACATGTCAATGATTGAGATGCCTATGCATCAATCTACGATAGTGATTTAATGATAGTATAAAATGATAATGTAATCACAGATGGCAAAGGGAATGAAGTCATAACCAAAAAAGATCTCAAAACGACTGCTAGAGCATTGATGAACTTTCAGTTGCTAGCAAGCAAAGTAGATCTCCCCAGCACTAGATCTTCAAAACGACGGAGTGAACCCTGGCAATGGAACCAATTGATAGGTGTAGATCTGATCTAGAATAAGATGATAACAAGTAATTAAAGGATGGCTGCAACTCCAGTAGAAAAATTGTAGAAGAAGAAATAGAGTAATTGGAGTTGTCCTAAACCAAAAATGAAGAACAAAGTAGAAACAAGGAAGAGGAAGAATGGTTGGAGAAGAAGAATTTTTACAATACTTTGCGTACCCTTTGATTATCCAATTTACCCCTATTTATAGACTACTATGAGGCTAATTTTCATATTTCTCCTTTCACCAACTCAAACTAGTATAAAAGTGACATATAACAGAGAATATTTGGTTTCCAACAACCAATCTCTTACAGCAACTTTACAAAAAAAATAAAAAAAAAAACTTGCTGCAACATGTATAAACACTATTTCACTAAAACATAGCGATTTTAAGAAAATAGGTAGCAATTAAGTGGCAAAATAGTAGATATGAACTGTAGCTGAAACATGGACATGGAAGAATCTGTAAATGGAAACTGAAGGAATCTTAGAATTGTATTAGATGTAGGCAGTACACAAGATCCATTCAATGTATAACTACATTTATCACAAACTAACAAACTACATGTAGTTTATAGTTACAGGATATACCCCAAAAAAATGGAGAGCATTAGTGACATTTACATGAAAGTATAAGCTCATTTATTGTTGTGAATACTCTTAAAGCTTCTAGAAAGCTTAATGATAAGCTTGGTGATATTATTTATCTTTATTATTTTGAATCCCTTCAGCCAACGTTGCCACCAACTAACATTGCTTCTGCCATTACAATTCCTCTCCAATCTCACCGACCAACCCCACCGTGGCATCGAAGCCTCTTCAGAGGGCATAGCATTGTCTTTCTTCTCACTAGAATCCTAACCACTACACACCACCATGACCTCCTCCTTTGGCTTATTTTTGGTATCAGTAACCTCAGATTTAACGTAATATCAAAGTTAGAAAATCTCAAGTTCAAACTCTCGTAACCCCATTTATATTTGGCATAAAGTTGAAAAAAAATAAAAAGAAACATATACTAAAATCCATGTAACAAAATAAATTAGCATGCATGTGAGGGGTGTGTGAGAATATGAAATTATTCCTGAACCATAACCTACAAGATGAAGCTTTAAGGTCAAGTAGTAACTAGAAATTTAACAACCTTTATGTTGCATCATATATGTCCAAGTTCTATAGAACAAAAACCTCATTACCTCCTCAAAGTCATCATCTGATAGCATAGATATCTTAACATCCTTATCCATGTTGGAAATGCAAAGGGCTACGTCTGTGCTCATCTCTCTTAACTTGTACTCCTCAGGAACCTTTTTCACACCTGCAAGGATGAAAAGCACACCATCATTATATGAAAATCAGATATTATTAGAAGTAACAGATCAAATAAATAAGTTTACTGAAGACCTGTAACTTGGCCAAGCTGGTAAAGCTTCGATGGTACACCATAATAGTCTCTGGGTTCAAGTTTTACCCTTACAAAGCAGCCCACAATTTTTCCTTCAAAAGTGTCTGGGTCTCCTATCATTTCAGCAATCAAGGATCGTTTAAGATAGAGTGCTTTAATATTACTTTCGGTTATCGCAACAAAGCAACTTTGGGGAGGTTCTGTGACAAGCTCATTATGATAATCTCTGTTTGATTTGATTTTGTAATCAGATCTAGTCATTCTTAATTTTTTCCTTGACTTTTCAAAGGACTCTCCCTCAGCACACGATAATTCATCATCAGAAGAATCGCTTGAAGTAAAATGCCTTTCCAACAAGCCGTATAAACGACTAAACTTGAAATTCCTTCTTCTTAAAAGGGAGAACAATGTTGAATCACAGAAAACATATTTTCTACTCCTCTTATCATGACGAAGAAGATTATTTGACACAATGTATTCCCTAACAATCTCATAAACATCATATTTTTCTAGAGGATCTTTTGTATCCTTAGAGAGGGATGAAAGAAATTCAAAAAGTTCCACTGAGGCCCAACCCATAAAGCCGTTTTTACTTGGCTTCAATTTTTTCCTGAAAGTTCTTCGATCCTTTTTCCTTTTCAAAGTCATTAAGGGAATGTGTTCATCATCACAATCATCTTCCGATTCAGAAACTTCAAGCACATTCTCATGAGTTTCATCTGAATCCGACAGCTCTCTACACTTCTCAAACCCATTAAGAACAGCATCAGCATATTGAACATGCTCCAATGATAATCCTTCTTCTTCTTTAACAATAGGCCAGTAGTCCTTCCACAGGAATTCCCATGTTTCTCTGTCATCAAAATCTACCTTTTCCTATGACAATAAAGGACAGCCATGTTAAAGAGGATAGGTAGGGAGAGTAAAAAAGTACATTATATTCATCTTCCAAATCCTTTTCCTTGATCAGTCAATGCACATACAACAATACAATCTAAACAATGATTAACATATCGTTGATTTCCTCGGAAGCTTTATTAGCATATCATTAAATAAACAATTATACGAAAAAAAGCACTAAATAACCACAAATCATTAGATGCCATTAAGAAGGTACCCCATCAGAATCATGATCAGCACCTTCTTCGACTAACTTCGCCAGCTTAAGGCATTCACCGCAAAAACCTTTTGTGCCTTTCACTCGCCCATAATCAGCTTTTCTAACACATTTGCGACAAAATGATGTTGGGCAACAGAAACATTTGAAAGTTGAACTTCTTTTACATTTACAGCATGAATGTCGACCTATCAAATGACAAAGGATAAATTTAGAATAAAGCTAAAAAAGAACACATAAAAAGAGAAAAATGAATTGCCAACAATTCAAGTAAATTAAGGACCAAAGGTCACAGTTGTAATTTAGCCATATAGCGAGTAAAGGAATAAAGCACCCAGAAAATAGCATGAAGTGCACATTTCAAATAGATTACATATTTAAAAACTCTATTCAGCAGAACTCCATGCCATGTAACAAAATATACTTAACAATAGAAATTTAAAAAGGAAAAAGACTTACAAGCCACTTAAGAATACTTTCTCAAGCAGGAACAAACCTATGAAGCACGAACATGATATGAGACATAGGAATATGATGACCTTTCAAAAAATAGGGCACAACACATCTTGGACACGTTAAATAATTATAATTATTTATTTAATAAAATTTGAATAAAAATGATCAAACATATGAGACATCTATCTAACTTTTTAGTGATTTTTAATATATTTCATAAACACTTAAAAGGTTAATTGACAAATCAATTAAGGCATAGAAATAGATAAATGTTGACTTAATTAAAGCAATTAACAAGTTGAAAATAATTAAAATGACTAATCAATTTTGCTTTGAAATTTTCTGTTAATATTATATAGATATAAAAGTTAAATAAGTAACTAAATAATAAGTTCAAAATATTGTTATGAATTAAATTAAAAATGTTATGGAAAAAATATATATAATCAATTTAATAATATATCTAATGTTAAAAATAAAACAAATAAGATGAACATATACATGTTTATTCTTAAAAGCATAGTGGTGCATATAACCATGCATGCCTAAGTACACAGATGAATCATCCAAAAAATTAGAATAAACAAACTTACAAAGTAAACCATTGATAAAACAAAATTGAAAGGAAATAAATTTAATAAAAAATTCTCTTAAAATATCATAATTGCGTGTCTAGATATGTCCAATATATTTTTTTATAGTATGTCAAATATTTTTTTTATTTACAAAAAAATTGAACACAAATTTTGTGGTGTTCGACAAGCATTCAGACGTGTCCATGTTGTGTAGATGTCCAATATGTGTTCGACACCACCACAAGACCCCATTAGAAGTGTACGTGCTTCATGGGAGAAACTTATGCAACACCTAACAGCCCACCATTGGAACTTATTGTAATGTGTATAATAGACTATGATAAACATGTAAACGAGGAAATACACCCCATTTATACAAAGCTCTCCAGCTTACCTCCTATTACTATGCCTCATTGATAAAAATCTATGATTTTCATAGAAATATAAAGCATCAGTTACTTGTTTTGTGACAGTCATAGGCAATATTTGTGCTTGAATTACATACCATTTTTATTTTGAAAGAAGGTTACCCTTGTGATATTGAAAACGGAAATCTAGGTCCAACTTCCAATGAGCAGGTGACTCAAGTAAAAAATAGCTAATTATATGGGTGATTCTTTCCAAATAGGATTGCAATTTCTGTAGCAAATTATATGAGAATGATAAGATCATCATGAGATAATGCATGTTGTAGTCCCCTTAAAATGCGACGCAAGCTCCAAAGTCTAATTGAGTAATCAATAAGATGGTTTGAAAGTTGAAACAATATGACTACAATTCTACTTATCATGAACCATTTATTTTCTAACGATTTGACTACCAATTCTTAATTAAATTTTGCTAAAATTTTTAGGGTGAAAAGGAAGGACTCTATTATGGGTCTCAAGTAAGATAGGAGCTAAAAAAAATAAATTTCCGCACTTTGATTTCAAATTATTATAACATCAGGGAATGGATTCTGGACAACCAAGTCATGAAGTTCATGTAATGTAAAACACAGTACAAAAATCTCAGTGATGCCAAAAGATTAGAAGAACAATAAAGCTAATCTTCCTACTAACAAAATAGCAACACAGGTCATCATTTTCAACTTTAAGTTTAGATCGGAAGACATCCTACTTTCTTCACATAATACACATGAATAAAGGCAGACCAGCTTTAGTAACAAATTAACTAGTATATTTGCAAAAAAAAAATAAGAAATCAAGATGAGTCAGACAAAAATTCATAAAACATATATATGAAAAAAAAATTATAAGATCGTCAAACCACAAGAATCGAATAACTTAATAACATAGAAATCAATAGTTAACCATTTATTGCTTAAGAAACAAAGTAACATAGCAATATCCAAGTTTTACCACAAGTCCATATTTCATCTGCATCTAAAAAAGTAGGATCCTTGTCAACACATTCTGGATGATATGATTTTGTACATTCTCTGTGGCAAATTATCCCAAAAATTTATTCGTTAGAACCATATTTAGAAACTTGATTTGAACATAAATCATACAGATCTCAAATAGTAAGAAAGAAACATAATAAAAATTTCGGAAGTCAATTGCTGAAATAATGAAGAGCAGAATTCAAGAGGACTAAAGAATATATATCAAAACTTTGATGTGACTTGACTATCATCTTATGCAAATCAGATTAGGCCTGCAAATGAGGCGGATCAACCCAAGTTCTAATCCAAATTATGACTCGATTAAATAGCTAATGATATTAAAAATGAAACTGATTATCTAGTCTGAAATCAAACCTGATCCGATCCGAATTTTTAATGTCGGGTCCTGAGTCAACCCAATCCACTATATATATATATATAGTAGCACTGTCGCTGTGCTGTGGGTGAGGAAATTTGGTAAATAGTGATTATGAAGAATCAATATGAATTATTAAATATTTTAAATCTAAAAATAATATTAGAGTTGCCCACACGCTGTGGCCTACAAAGGAAACAGCCCGCTGCGTCTTGCCTCTGTTAATAAAAAACATTTAATAGAAATCAATTAATATATTAATAGAAATTAATTAATATTGATTATATATATTTAACATTACAAAGTTGCCACAACCAGCTGCCCTTGTCACCTGGCCTCTGGTTTACAAAATAAAACTATATGTTTTATATTTGCTCCTCTGCTCGATCGTTTCATGATCTACTCACCTAGTTGTGTTGGGCTACAAGTCTTTCAGTTTTTTAACAAAAATATTTTAAATAAATAAGGTATATATTTTAATTTATTGAATTTTATCACTTTATTATTTATTAATAATTTTAGTTAAATAGATTTAAAGTTTTTACAGAATGTTTTCATTTAAGATTTGAGTAATTTTTTTAAGATTGGATTATTTGAGTAGATCTAACAATAGATTTATAAGAAAATCTTTTATCTTTGACTTACTGCAGTTTAAGTCCCTAAACAATCAATTTTTTATGATATAATACTTATTATCATAAGATAGTAAAAACTTAATATAAAATTTGATTCATGGAAACCGGTGCAATTTTAATATGAAGTTTGATTCAACTTATATAATTATCCTCATCAATAAAAAAAATTTTGAGAAATTATTAGATATATTTTCAAATTATAATTTAAATATTATTTCTAAATATTTAAAATGAATATGTTTAGTTAATAAAATTACTTTAAAATTTAATTATGATGTATATGTATATATTAATTTAGATGTGTTATGACTTAAAATTTACTAAATATTTTACCAAGATGGTAGCAGAAGAAAATATTGAGCTCAATGGGGTTAAGGTGGTAGAGATTGATCAAAGGTCAGATGATAAAAAGCAAAAATTAAGCTCCACTGTTTGAGTTGATTTTGATAGATTGAAAAATAGTGCTGGAAATTTACTTGCTAAATGTCATTATTGCAAAAAAGAGTTGTGTGCAGATAGCACCAAAGGTACATCATGTCTTAGAAAGCATTTGAGTATATGCTCATGGAAAACTGTTGCAAATAATGCGCAAAGAAAATTGCAATTAGCTAAAACGAAAGAAGGAATAAAGGCTATGGTGTAGAAATTTGATCAAGAAAAATATAGGCGCAGGTCTACTCTTGTAGTAATTAAGCATCATTATCCTTTAAAGATGTGTGAGCATGAATTTTTTAGAGGATTTCTGAATGAGTGCCAACCACTATTTAAAATGGTTTCTAGACAAATCATTAGAGCTGATATTATTACTCTCTACAAAGAAGAGGAAGATAAGATGTATAAGTATCTTGATGAGCATGATTGTCGACTTACTATTGCTACCGACTTATGGGCTTCAAAATATCAAAATATTGCTTACATTATTTGACATCTCATTTCATTGATCGTGATTGGATTTTAAAAAAGAAAATTCTTGCATTTAGAAGATTAAACTATCCTCATGATGCGAAAACTCTTTATTCTTGTACACTTGCTATGCTAGTGGAGTGGAATATTGACAAAAAGCTTTTTTGCATTGTTGTTATAATGCTTCAAATAATGATACTATGGTGAGGACTTTAAAAGCTTCCTTTTGTGAGCAAAGTTTATTGCCAATTGGTGGTCAATTCTTTCATGTTCGTTGTAGTGCTCATATATAGAATTTGATCATTCAAGATGGTTTGAAAAATATCAACGGACTCATAGAGAAGATTCGTGAAAGTGTAAGGTATATGAACAAATCTTCATATGCTAAACAAAATTTTAATGATGTTCTTTGTCAACTTAAACTACAAAACAAAAAGAGAGTTCCTATGGATGTGCCACACAGATGGAATAGCACTTATTTGAATTTCAAGGAATAGCACTTATTTAATGCTTGAATCTGCACTGGGATTAAAAGCTGCATTTGATCACTTAGTACATCATGATTCCAGTTACAAATTTAATCCATCCAAGGAAGAATGGAAATGAATTATTTGGTGTATTGAAAGCATTCTATAATGTTGCAGTTCACTTATCTGGAACATTATTTCCTACTGCCAATATTTTCTTTGCTGACATGTATCATATTCAGCTGCATTTGAACAAAGTTAGCATCTCATGGAAATATGTACCTCAGAAATATGGCTGAACCAATGAATCTGAAATTTGAGAAGTATTGGAAAGAATGCAGTTTGGTTCTTGCTTTAGCTGTTGTTTTTGATCCATGATATAAAATGTCTCTTATTGAGTTTTATTACACCAAACTTCATGGAAAATTTGAAAGCAAATATGTTCAAAAGTCCAACAAGTGCTTCTAGAGCTCTATCAACAATAAAGCAATGCAAAATCTAAAGACACTGAAATATGTTCCTTTTTGACTCAAAAAAGAACCTCTAGTTGTTCTAATGCAGCAAGAAATAGCCAAGAAAGTGATGATGAAATTGAGTTGAAGGCTTGGTATAATTTATCTAATTATGCTGCTTCCACAAATTTTCAAAAAAGTGAGTTAGCTGCATATTTAGAGGAGTGGATATTGTGTAATGTTGCATCTAATTTTAATATATTGGAATGGTCGAAAGTCTCTAGTTCGAAATTTCCGATTCTTAGCAAGATTACTCGTGATATTTTAGCATTCCAACCACAACTGTCGCAAGAAGTTCAAATATGTGAACCCATTTGGAAAAGGAAGAGAAACTTTCAAGCAAAACTGAAAATAATATAAATGAAAAAATTAGTCAACCTAGTAGTCGCAGGTGGTAGCATTTATAAAGCAAAATTAGTGATCGATAATCTCAAGAAAGCTTGTTTCTAAGCAGGTCCTCACTTTTGCTTTTCTTAAATAATGTGGATTGCATACAACTGAATGGGAATTATGGTCACCTAAACTAGTAGAAATCATCACCAACTTTCAAGGTCAGCTTTATAACTTTTTTCACTAGTTATTCCAGTAAAATGCAACCAATTTTGTTACCTCTAAATTTCCTAAATATATTGTAGTCCTAAAAGGGCATCCCCATACAAAAGGCTCCATGCTTTGCGAGGATAAAGGAGGGTAGTTTGTTGTAATCGCCTTGCCTTTAATTTTAACAAGGAGGCAATTTCCTGGACTATAACCCATGACCTTTTAGTCACAAGGGAGTGTCATTAACCACTATACCAAGGCTCACCCTCAATTTTGCATAATCCCTAGAGGCATTGTAAAATAGCTAACTGTCATAAATTGGTCAACATGGATGATTGTGAGTTGAGGAGTTATGCATAAGGAGAATAGTTAAAATTCTATAGAAGATTTTAAATTTGCTAAAGGTTTACCTTTTCAATTCAAGTCTACTTTTCCTTTATTTCTCTAATAAAAGTAAAAATCATAAAAATAAAGCCTTTTAACCATGCTAACGGCCCATCAACATTTCAAAGATTAAAGAATGAAATTTTTTACCATATTGTACATGATTTGTGCCGGCGTTCATTCACACTGAGAAACAAGAAGTAATTTAACAGCTATAGAAAGAAGCTTTCAAACCACATTACTCCTAGAACAGGCTGCAGCTAAGTAGAAAGGAGAAGGTGAAAAAAAGGAATGACAAAGGTTACCAAGAAATATGCAAGCATGATGCATAATCATCTCAATCGACAATAAACAGGTACTAGTTCAACAACCTAAAGATTCAAGAATGAAGCCAGTGCACTTTGCCACTTTCTAATCCCTTACAGCCACTATCGATTTCATGGTAGCGCAAACCCATATTCATGGGCGGGGGGGAAGAAGTGTAATGCTTGTGGCGACAGATTCTGTACACCCAGTTTATCAGTTTAGGTCATCCATTTACTGCATTGACGTTTAGATGGTTTCTTCGATATTTTCCTATTATGGACCTGTGTTGTTCGTTTGCTGGCCAACCTATAGTAGTGGAGGTGCTGCAATTAATTGCGTCTGGTAATATACTTTCGGCTTGTCTCTTCTCTGCATCGCTCTTCTATTCTCTCTGTCCCCTCCAGGAAGAACGCTTTCAGCCGATCCCCAAGATTGGACGAATGAACGTACGGTGGATGTTAACAGTATCACAAAATGCTATAGCTCCAATATCGAGCAACAATTCTGCAAATGTGTCTTCCATGAAATGGCTAACTCATTCTCCCCAGAACTAAATAAAGAAAACGTCTTTGGTCTATGAGACAAAAAACAATCTAATTTGTAAGTCGGGAGTGAAAAAGGAAGCCAAACGAGCACAAAACCCCACACCAACAAGCACAAGCACCCAGATTAAACAATCGAAACCCATTCCCAAAAAAGAAAAAGGAAAAATTGGGGAATGAAAAAAAATAGAATCATGCATCAAGGATCAAAGAAATCGTATCGGAAAAGAACGGATCGAGCCAACTTGTGATCGCAGAGGCGGAGCGTGCCCCCATCCTTGCAAACGAAGCAGTAATCCTCGGAGTACTTCTCCTTCTCGGACGAATAAAGGCTCATCCTCAAAACTCGCCGATATCCAGAAGCCAACACAATCTATCTTCCCGTATCCAGCAGTCGGCGCTTCCTCCCCGAATCCCCTGAAAGATGAGATCCGTCTCCTTCGCCGGCCAGATCGGCACTAGGAACTGTTATCCGAGATGACACGATTAGTGGATAGCTCTTTGATCGGCTTCGAGATGCGTACTTAATGGAATCAGACCCTGATGATTACAAAAAAAAAAAACTTAAAAACTTAATTTAAATAAAAAACTTAAAATTTTAATTTTATTTTATACAATAAAATAATATATTTTATTTATATTTAAAAATAAAATAATTTTACACAATGGTCATCGATATAATCTGACTGACCATCGAAAACATGAGGTTTGATTATTAGACTTTAAACTACATAAAAGGAGAAAAAAATATAAAAAATATAACAAAAAATTACAAAAACCAATTTTATATACTTTGAACTATATAACGAGTTGTCATTTGATAAAATACAATAAAAATAAAAAATTTATAATTAATTTCCTCCCGTGAAATAAAAAATTTGATTGTTGTTACCGTAGTAGTTCTTATTATTGTATTTTATGATTAAAAACATATTAAAAAAAAATTAAGATAAATTACATTCGAGCTTCCAAGGTAAAAAAACAATTGCAAACAGATCTCAATTTTAAAATATCCAATAGAGAGCAATACAATTACAAAAATGTACAATTTCGTACATAATTTTTAAAAAATTTTCATTTTGATTCTTAATATTTTTTAAATACTTCACTTAAATTTCTAGAATTTAATCTATTAAATATATAAAATAGTTGTTTTAAAAAGTACATAAATAATAACTAATTTAGATTATATTTCTTATATATTTTAATATAATAAATAATTTTATTTTACTATTATTTATAATTTTTAATAAAATTTTTTATTAAATATAATTTTAACTTTATTAAAACTAATTTTTGCGTTTGTGAGCACAAAACGTGGAGGAGCCGAATAACGCGATTCTTGGGGGAAACGTAAACCAGAGAGACGAAGGTCGGATGACGGAAGAAGGGAGACCCGATGCCGAGCTCTTTCAGCTCCTAACTTCTCTTCTCCAACAGGTAGCTTTTCCACCGCTCATCTCCATCTTTGTCCGGTAAATATTGTGGTGTCGCGATCTTTAGCGTTTTCGGCAACCGATCGTGTTTTGATGTTAAAATCGATCCTTTTCGGGGCGATAATTTTTCTACGATCGGAAGTTTAGCGCCCATCTCTTTTAGCCCCCGCACATTTCTAAGGAACAGGAATAGCAGTGAAATTTAAAGGAAAAAGGGTAAATGGGTTTGAGCCTGGAAAATCGTCACACTACTTTAATTTTTTAGTAAAAATTAAAAAGGAAACCTTATCATGGGTGTTAATTTTTGGTTTAATATTAACCACTCTACAATCATTTTCATTTATGTGGATAGATCAGGAATGAAATTCAACTAGGCAATAGTGTAAAATAAGCTTCCTAATTCTGCAAAATTTCCATTTTACCTCATCATGCCATTTAGTTAAAGAATCTTACACTTTTTCTGTATGTAAGCTAGAGTTGAGCTTCTACCAATATTTTCTTGAATCTTATTGAATCTAGCACTAATGTATCCATTCATGTTACTAATGCTTTAACAACATTTATCTCTATTGCTGTATTTCCATTTGCTGATCACATTCAAGACTAACTCTTGCATTTTCTTAAATTATGATATGTACCTCATACTTGAGTTATATTAATTATTTTAAAATATACTAATTCTAAATATGCAATGTGTATGACTAAGATAAAAAGTGATACTTCTAAGATAATACTTGAGGGATAGACTATGGATATGGTTTGCCATTTTGTGCATCAAGCTATTGCTATTAATTTATCCTAAATAATCTAGTGATGGAAACCTCTCCATCTAGCCATTTTATTCTCTTAACCTAGGTGCACAAATGCTTACTAGAGATTGACTTTTTTGTACAACTTTGCCTCCTCCAACATTCTTTTGATTATTTCACATCAAGTCAATTTACATGAAATTTATATCCATTTTGAAGTTCTTTATAGACGGGAACTATTTAGGTTTTAGGTTTGATATGAGATAAAATTTACATAACTACTAGTTAGAATGGCGAATGTTGGTTCATAAATCATGCATTTCTTAAATATGCTTCTGTGTTTTGAGTTTGTGAATGTCTGTGCACCTTTATTCAAATTGATCACTTCGGAATTTTGTTTCCGATGTTTGCACTCCATTTTGGCCAAAAAATATGGCATCGTGAGATGTATATAGTTGGAAATTGGAATCATGAGATGTATATAGTTGGAGATTGGAATCATTTCAAGCTTCGTACTGTCATCGTCAAATGTGCTAAATATTATTTCTAGGTTTCTTGCTTGTTAATAAAAGTTTAGTAATATTAAATGTCTATGCATCCTTGATCTAATTTGGTAATTTTTTTATTAAGCGTCAATCCAGTCTATTTTAAATTTTAGATTGATTTTAAACCGATTTAGTTTTGTTGCATTGAAATTAAATCAGTTTAAAATTTAAATCTTTAAACCAACTGAGTTTTGATGGATTGAAATTTTCTCTTAAAATATTTGACAATCTATTGCATTTGTCTTGGAAAATTTACAAGTCGTTGTTCCCAGGGTTCACGTATTACATTCGTTTTTGTCTGGTTTCAATCCAATTACATATAACTCAATTCAATATATAGGAGCTTTTTTATTTTTAATATTAAGAAGCTAATGATGGAGATCATTTGGAGAGACCAAGGATGGAACGCGAGACCTTCAGCTTTCACATCCTATTAACTTTCAGTAACCAACCGACTTAAAAGCCTAACTTTCTGGGTTGAGGCTCAGAAATGATTCTTAAAAGCCTAACTTTCTGGGTTGAGGCTCAGAAATGATTTTATGTTTTGACAAATCTATTTCCCTACCTTTTTTAATATTATTTCATAGTAATTTCATTTTTCCAACTTAAATGCAAAAATGGTGTCCTCCTTAATAGATTCTCTATTGTTTTCTATAATTGTATTTTAGTTCTGTTCCTATTGTACTTTTTTCTTATCTCCGCTGTAACTGCCTCAATTCAATCCATCTTCATCATACACACCCAGGGAAATTAGCTTTGCATTGATATCTCTTAACCGGATGCCACAACACGACCACCACCATGACACAAAATCACCACCCAGAAAACAAAGTTTCACTGACTCAAGAAGTCTCTGAACAGGTCGAATCAATAAGCAATCAAGAGGAAGTTGAGCTCAGGGCTAAGATCGAAGCACTGGGTTTAGAAGTCGCTAAGGTGCCAGCAAAGCCAACAAAGGATATTGATGAGGTATGAATCTCTGTTCCACATAACCCACCTTCATTGTGTGATATGATACTCCACTTATGAACAGCTTCTAATTGAATT
This sequence comes from Apostasia shenzhenica, assembly GCA_002786265.1. NCBI lineage: Eukaryota > Viridiplantae > Streptophyta > Magnoliopsida > Asparagales > Orchidaceae > Apostasia > Apostasia shenzhenica. Next base: position 514,986 of record KZ451927.1, read on the forward strand.
TAGCTGGAGATAGCAGCAGAGCTTGATAAATTGTCAGCCAAGCTAGATGATGTAGATAGAATGATATCATCAACCATGGCCACCAATCCAGCGGTCTGCTCTCTTCTTAGCAGTACTGCAGACGTGTGGATGCCAGTCATCACCGCCAGTGCTGATGAAAGGCGAGCTTTTGCTCGAACTGAAGATGGTGATCATGAAAGGTCAACATGATTAAGCAAGCCATTAGAAAGGCAAAGACTTGAATTGGCAGTTTCTTTAAGCTTGATGCCCAGTAGTATGTTTAAGCTTAAATTGTTATGATTTATCTGACAAAAAAAATGACTTTAGAGAGAGAGTTATTTGGTAGTTTGTGGGGAGTGTGTTGTCATGTGTTATGTTATCTGCCATTACATTATTCCTATTGGCCATTTTTTTTAATCCAGATATTGTTAATGTATATTAATTTCATCCTGAACAGCAAGCTTAAATTGAACAATGTGGCCTTGTTAGTACAGTTGTTATTCCAGAGATTGATCCTATTGGCCACTGTTCCTTTTTTTTGCAACTTAGTTGTTGTTGAGTTGTGAGTTAGCCACTCATGAGCTTCGTTCCAATTTTGTAAATTGTGAACAACTTTATTGATTTCTAAACTGATAACAGTGTTTGTGATTTGTGCTCTACTTGTATGATTTCATGTTCTTATACAATTTGCAAGTGTGTTTCAGTTGTGTAAGTCGAGAAAAGCACAAATTGTGATTGTGTTCCATATTTGCTAATTGGCGACATTCACAGTGTAGATTTACAAGTTGAGAACCACATTCACAGTTTACAAAAACTGAAATATACAAAAAGGAAAAATGATGGGGGCTGTCACAAGTGAGTAATGAGTTAATAGTTGAACTGAAAAATTAACGCGGAAAATAAGATGAATTGAAGTCCCATGTACCTATTTATATATTTATGTGAACTTTGATCCATTAGCAAGATTCCTTAGTTAATGAACTTATGATAAGCTGAGTTATTTATTAAGTCTGTATCATATGTTTGGTAATCTTTAACTCATGATCATATTCATTTTCCATTCCATTTTATAGTTCTATTCTTTTGTAAGTAGTCAATTAAGTTTCATTACTTGGAACTTCATCATAACTCAAAAACTCATTCCAACATAAAATTATTTGAATATATACAGAACACACATAAGCTGTTAGATTAATCTCAATATAGACTGTATATTAATTACATGTATATACAGCATTCATCAAAACTATGCTCGAAGTAGTGCTGCAAAATGAATCATCCTCCCTACTCGAGCACCTCCCTTATATACTTGTAACAGTTGTGATGAATCTATTTAGAGTCTATTCTAGTGCAACATGGTAAAGTAAAAGCTACCTAATTCGAGATTAAAGCGTTCAAGATTAAAGCGTCATGTTGTTTCAGTTCTAATTCTAGCGTTGTTTGAAAGGAATGAAGGTAAAAGCTACCCAATTCGAGACCTTGAACTTGTAATAGTTGTCTTTTCTTCGAAAAGTGTTATGCCACTATCTACATGCCGTGAAATGTGAGGTGTATTTAGAACAAAACATGAGACTCTAAGAAGTTCTGAAGGCTATTGTTTAAGATCAAAATCCGAAGTTCTACATCTCACTTTTGTAAGAGATTAATTACATCAATCTTTTGGTGCTAAACTAAAATTTGGCATAGTATTTCATCTAAAAACAGATGATCTGACATAAAGGATTATCTAAAAGATTTGTTACTATTATGTGTATCAGATTTCGGAGGCAGTCAAGAAGAATATATTTCATTGGTAGAAATTACTTACAACAGATACTAGTCCAGCATTGGATGACGCCGTATGAAGCCTTGCACTGAAACAAATGCCAACAATCTTTGTTGTGTTGGTATGAAAGCAATGAAAGAGCAGCATTGTGTCCACGGTTAGATATAAAAAAATTGAGAATATCAAAATAATTCAAGAAAGATTGCGGTCTCACTCAGGACAAACAAAAGAAATGTTATGATCCTCATCACAAAACGGTACATTTCCAAGCACTATGACCTTAATTTTCATTTATGAAGGAATAAATATGATCAGAAGATCAAATAAGCTCGTAAAATCGGATCAAATCCCTTCCTTTTCCTCAAACCCTAACTTTACCTTGAACAAACGCCATCAATTTGCACAGCTGCTCAGGAGCCAATTCGGATCCAGCGCAATATATATATATATGGGAATGCGTAGAAGAGTTCGCCGGCGGTGAGTAGGTTTCGCCGGCGACAGGAAGACGGCAAGGAGGACCTTCTCATTTCATTCTTTTTAGTTTTTTTTTTTTTTGTTTGTTTTTTTGGATAATATATCCTTTTCAGTTTCTGACCCCTTCGAAAGATAACGGAGTCGCATAATTTTCAACATAGAGAAACATGAATTGTTCCGCATAGATTATTCTATGCGAACTTGGCCTGAACCCCTATAGGCCTCATTTGGCTGCCTCCCATTTTAAGAAAAAATTAATATTTTAATAATATTATAAATTTATTATAAATTTTAATAATTTTATTTTACATTCAACATAAATTTTAACTTTTAAAATTTATTTTATTTCACATCTAATATAAATTTTAACATTAAAATTAATTTTATTTTACATCTTACATACTTTTCAATATTAAAATAAATTTTTTTCCCATCAATTATATAAATTAAAATTTTTTTTTACCTAGAATTAACACCAAACCAAATAAGCTTTATATTAGAGTTTTCTAGATAATCAATTTGAGAATAAAACGAGATTTTTTTCTCTATCGAAAAAAATAAATAAAAAGAGATATTTATCATGTTTAAAACTATATGTATCAACAACACCATGCTTATATTATTTATATACAATTTTTAAAATTATGTATTTATTTTTATCATTATATATATATATATATATGTATGTGAAAACAAATCTATGCATTCCCATATCAATTTAAGATAAAAGATTTTCAACATAGAAAAATCAATTCAAGTTTGAAATTTTTTTGAGTAAATTACTCTTTGGTCCCTTCAAATTAGTCTATGAATTTTGAAATATTTCACAAATCCTTAAAATTGATAGAATGCTTTAATAAAATCTTTCACACTTGTCTCTAAGGTTGATGGCAAACTAATTTCTCAAATTTTATTCTCTTAAAAAGAGAGATAAGGGACTAATTTGAAATAATTTGTTAACCTCAAAGACCAATATGAAAGATTTTAAAATTCATGAACCAGTTTGAAACATGTTAATAACTCTCATCCCTCGAAGAAGGAACTTGGATGAAAAAAATTCAAAATTTATAGACTAATTTAAAATTCCAAATCAATTTTAGTAGCCCAAAAGTAATCTAGCCCACTTTTTTATAGCAATTGATTGATTTAAGTAGCATTATGAAAATGTGCTGGTGAAACCATGTTAGTTGAAAAAAATGATAATTTTGTTTAAAGATAAATTTAAATAATATTATAAAAAAAAATTATAAAATAATAATTTTAAAATAACATCTACATTTAAATTATATTTTTGAAATATTTTAAATTTTATTAAAATATAAAACATTATTATATATATAATAAAAGTAAAAGACACATATAACCAACTACTTAATCAAATAAAAACTTAGTAATTATTATTATTTTTATTATTAAAATTATGATAAATATAAATTAAATTAACGTTTAAAATTAAAATTTTTATATAGATATGAAATGAATTTAAATTTAAAGTTTTAAATTTACAAATGTAAAATAAATATAAAATGTAAATATAAATATTGATGATTTTTTTGCTTCAACAAAAGCGAGAAGATGGGAAGTTCACCATAACAAGCCGACATAAAATTATATGAATATACACGTAACACAACATATTAGTTATTAAATTAACCTAAACAAGGATTAAAATATAAGTATCATTGAAAACTAAGCTAAAAATAAAATTATAGTCATGAATCTCCATAAATAAATTCATTAACTCAAGCACAAAATGAAATCAATTATGTAAATAGACACAATTGAAAGTGAGGCCAGTAAAACAACACATGAATTAAGGTTGAACAGCAGTCTTTTCCTCATATAATTATTTACACCTCAAAAGATAGTTAAATTGATACAGACATACAAAGTTTTATTTCTACACAAATATAAACTGAATCACAATCAACTGTTAAAAGTAATTGCAAGCTCTCTCCTAGTACACTTGATGAGAGATCATTCATTACTCTGCCTAATGAATGGTGATGAGCTCAGGTCAGTAGTACTGTAAAATGAATCATCGACGACATAATTCTCATCCTTCTCGTCCTCCCACCGGAGCACCTCCCTTATATACTTGAAACACTCGTCCACAGTCAGCCGGTCCCAAGCCCGAGCTTGCGCGACAAAGAGCTTGTGCTTCGTCAGGGAGAAGTACAGGTCTTTAAATTTCATGGCGATGTAGTAGTAGGCCTGGTGGGCAAGGGACTGGTTGTGGCTGGTTTTCAAGGGGCAGAAGTCGCTGAGCCAATCGCAGTTTGAGAGTGGTGCACGATTAATTTTCTCCTCAAAGAGATCATACTTGTTGAGCACAAGTACAAAGGGTGTGTCTCGAAAACATGGTTGTCTGTTCGAATTTTAATTAGTGTTGCATTCACAAAATAAATAAATAAAAAAAAAAAATAGAAGCATGAGTTCATTCATTGAGTCCAGGATTATATGTAAGTACCTGATCGTGGTTTCAAACAGCTCCTTGCTCTGCATCATCCTGTTCAATAGAGGTTTGTTGTTGCCGTGAACGGGAGGCCCAAACTGATCGTAGTCGCTGAGAGCTATGCAGAATATCACTGCACGGACATCCTCAAACATCTCCACCCACTTGCATCCCTCATTCATACCCTTGGCGCTTACCCGAATCAGCTGGTATCTATATAAAAAACAAAAGTAAAAGCTAACAGGTTGAGGCTGGCATTGCATATGAAACAATAACAGACCATCAAAATGCAGAAGAATAGACAAGAGTATCATACAACAACAACAAACAACCAAGTTTCCACTCCACCAGATGAAGCCGGCTACATTAATCCTTTATTTTCATTACACTTTATCAAGTAAGATCTTTTTATTCAGCTCTAAGTACGCAAGCTCATTCTTTATAGTTTCTTGTCATAATATTTTAGGTTTCCTCTTCCTCTTTTTACATAAGCAAGATCTGATAACCAAACTCTTCTTATTGAGCTTCAATCGGCCTACAATATATGTCCAAACGACCTAAGCTAACTCTCTCTAAGCTTATCCTTAATTAAAGCTACTCCAACTTTCTTATGAATGTACTCATTTCTCATCTTGCTTATTTATGTATACTCACTTATCCACCTTAACATACTCATTTCATTTACACTTATTTTTACTTATATATTTTTGTTTTGTAAGCTAGCACTCCACACCATATAATATTTTTGATTTTACTACTATCTTATAAAATTTATCTTTAACTCTGAGTGAGATTTTTCTATCATACAAAACACTAGATACATTTCTCTATTTAATCCATCATGCTTGAATTCTATTAATAACATCACTATTTATTTCATTGTCAGGTAAGAGTAATATAAGAATATAAAATTATTCTTGGGCCAACATACCAACTTAAACTTTAAATCAGTGTTAATAAAATGCTATGGAACTATGGCCACAATATAGATGCAAGGGCATGGGTTTGGGGTTTGGGGTTTGGGTCGGGTCTAAAATGATTCGGGTCGAATTTGGTTCCTAATATATTTGGAATTGATATTTTGAATCGGTTCTTGGGTCTAATAAATTTATTTGGGTGAACCGAACCGAACCGAACCAAACCGAGCTTGGCACACTGGCGGTTATAATTTAATAAACTATATGAAACCTCTTCTATATATTATATATAATTTCATTCCATAAGTCATTCACTCATTCACATATTTTTTGGATATGCTATCTTGTTGCTGTAATTATCTTTAATTGTATTTATTTTTTTATTATAGTATGGGAGTTACTTCACATTTTAATTATTAAATTTAGCTTCAATACCCTGCTATAAAAAAACTCCAATACCCAGCATTAAATTAGCTCCATACAAAGGAGGGTTAAGAAAAGTATATTAAATTGGAATTGGAGCACGCCGAAGATGGGAGCACGGTAGTTGTGAATTACAAACCGAACTCGACCCGGATCCAACCCGAACCCAATGGTTCGGGTCTAGGTCGGGTTTATGAGTGCAACAGTTCTGATTCCACTATATGTGGAACCGATTTGGCTCGGGTCGGGTGCATAAAAGGTATGGAATCGACCCAACCTGACCTATGCACACCCCTAGTCTGTTTAAGGAGCATGACCCTACAAAATGCTAATGTAATTATTATTTCTTTCTGTATCAAAAAAAATTATTATTTCTTTCTTCTAGCAGTTACAACATCAAAAAACAATAACAAGAAGTTTTACTTCACATCTAGTTAAGGTTAATTATATGAATTTTTCTTCTCCATTCAGTTATATTTAAAGCACTCTCTAGGAACTCTCTAGGATCAGTGTCAACATTTCATGATATCATTTCAGGATTTTACCTGATTTTCCAACTTTCTAGGACAATAACTAATTCTTGCTCAATTCATTTCTGCCAAAAGCGTGACCTTGGTCATTAAACGTGTAAGGCAAATATCACTGATAATTACTCTTTAGCTGTAATGCAGTTCCACAAAAAGTAGTAGGAAAGAGTCATTGATTTTGTTTGATTAATGTTAGCAAAGGGATCAAAAGATAACTCGTTAACTAGCTACCAAACTGAAAAAAATAATGACTTCTCCATGCTGAACTATGAGGAGTGCCTTTTTCTCAAATATTAACATACGTCCATTCTAAATATGAACACTAAGAAGTTTCCTCCATCAAAGTTCTGGAGTTCTAGCATGTAGTTCCTTGATTTCTGGTGGGGACACCACGATCGACCGTCGATTCATTCCTGGCAGAGTTTACCGTCGACGGCCGAAATCTAGTCATGCTGCTTCGATCTGGATTGATTGACTATTAGGACAGATTTACAAAGATGGATGTTGCGGATCGCTGACTCGATGGATTGGAAATCTCCTGTTCATTCTGATTGATTGGAGATTCCATTTTGGGATGATTTTATTTCTCACATTTATTTGTATTAGTTATTTCTATTTCGGTGATCATTATTTTAGGCATATTATCTAGTATTTCCTCGTTTGTGTGACGAATTTACTATATTATGTATTTTTTCTTTATTGAATCAGTCTGTATGGAGGCCTATATAAACGCCTCCCTATTACTCTTATTTTTCTTAATGTTGAATAAATCTGAATTGTGTTTCCCTCGGGGTTATTTGATTCTGGAATGAATCGATATCCTGGATAGGGAAGGGCTTGGGCCTTGGGTGAGAATCCCTAAACTCCACCCGCTCCAAATCCTCCCCTCCGGACTCGATTCCATTCATCTTGCACCCTCCAGCATTCACCTCGACTCCTCCTCATCCACTCCGCCGACTAGCTTGCGTGCCTGCGCCCAGTTCGTTGACTCTGATTTGCCGTGGATGCGTCATCGTGCACCGACAATACCGACTACGCGACGACATCTTTGCACGACGTCCTCATACAGTTCTGTCAGACAAGCCTGGTCTGACAGCGCGCGCCCCAACACCGATCGCGCGCCCCCGCAGTCCCGCCCACGCGCGACTGCGCCTTGTCCGTCAGCGCCGCTTCTGCTCACCCAAGCGCTCCCGCGCGACCCACACTCACCTCCCGAGCGCGACTGCACCTGGCCGCTCCCGCGCCTCTGCTTTGGGCGCGCGCGCCCCTGCTGCGCGCTGTCGCCCGCACCCCTGTCGTGCGCGACAAGTCACTGCCTAGCCCTAATTCTTGGAGGAATTACAACTTGGTCTGTGAAATTTTCTGACTCAGGTACGAATTTCAATAAAACCTTTAACCTGGTAAAATCGAATAATCTGGATTTTTCTACTCGCTCGTGATTTGCTCGAACTTGTTCCACCTATGCGACCTTCATTATTGAGCGAATTTAAATTACGATTGATTAAATATTGAGATCCTTAATCCTGTTCCCCGTTTCTGATTTGTTGAAAACCGGATTGCGCCTTAATCTAAATTGTTAATTTTTCAATTACCTTCGATCTAATTTATTTAAAATTTTGAAAGGAATCGATTTTGCGGGCTTAATTAATTTCTCAGTCATTACAAAATTATTCTCTGATATTTAGCATTAGTTTGTGAATAATCTGCTTTGTAAGATTACTGATCTCTAAACTGATTATCATTCATCTGTCCCGCATCAAATTTGGTATCAGAGTGTGACAACCAGGAAAAAAAAATCCAAAGCATGGCAAGCACGCTAAAGAGGATTTTGAGACCTAGACAAAGCAAGTTAATGAATTTAACCATCTTTAAATGCTGCTTCTCAAGGATTTGTTCCCTAAACCCCATATTTTTAGTAGAATAATAAGAAAGCACGTTTTAAACTTCAACTACTAAACATACTATCTTTTCCAATAAGAGTCCAGGAAAAAAATGTTTAGACAGAAGTTCTTTTTGCCAATTAGGTATAAGTTTAACAGGATTATTGAAAAGCTGATCATTAGGAAGGTCCCACCACCCATTTATGATCCTGACACTCTTAGCATTCTTTCTATTCCATCCCAATCCATCCTGAAATATGCAGCTAATACACTGATGTTGTAAGGGGGGCGAATGCGATATAGGGATGTAAATCCATAATAGTTTCATCCAAAGCCACTAAATAAAAACCATAGGGCAGTCCCATAAATCAATGTAGTGGAGTGAAGTCTTCCTAATTTCTCACAAAATGCATTCCGCATCCCTTATTCCAAACCCAATGTTGTTAGCTTATACTCTAGTGTGAGTAGAGGGAAAACTCAATTTCATTTATTGCTTCTTCAAGGTCTTTTTCCCAGGCATCTTATTTCAATAAAGACTGCCATAGCACAAGGTTTGACCTTTATCATTCATGAATTGGACTCAAATACTAGAAAATTCTCTTTTGAGTTGGCTAATGTGGTCCTCTGCTGCAAGTTTAGTCTTGTTCACAGACCAAATAAAAATCACTAAAGTGAAATGGAGCAACGCATAATAAAAATATGCAAATTGATGCATATATTCATAAAAAAACATATGTTTCTGCAAGGACATGCTCTCCTGAGAGGTATCTCAATTTAATAAAGACTGCCATGGTACAATGGTTTATTACTTTTTTTTTTTAGATTCTTCATAGATGTACATTTAAAACGTATTTGCATTTTATTTCTTCTGTACTTTAGGATTAAGAGCAAATTACAGTTTAGCTTCATGAGGTTGACCTGGCTTTGTATGAGCCCTCTATTGCATGTTTCATGTCCACAAATTGAGTTAAGGATTGAAGCAGGGTGGGTTCTGGATGACACCTATTAATCTAACACAGCCTTGATGTGGCTACACATAAAACTTGACAAGTTTTTAGCATAAGAAAGCAACAAAAAATAAATATCTAGCATAGAGCAGTACAGCTACAGAAATATAACTCAAATAGTATTGACAAGGACATCACATCTACTTGCACAGCAATTGATGATCTAGAGCTGATCAAGTTTTGGCTAGCCTGATGGATCAGATTTCAGTTTATTTCATTTTCAATTAGTTCTCAAATTGATTTGTTTAGTTAGTCACGTCCCAACAAAATTTTATTTAGTCCAACATCATCCGTTGGGTTTCAGGATGAGATTAGTCGCACAATTTATAGCATTCATGACTGAACGTAATGTATCGGATTACGAATAAAATCAGAGTTTAGTGAAGCCGTGATTCTGGTGTAGGAATCAAAGGGAAGGGCTCATATTTTAGGTGAGAAGTCAAACCCTAGTTAACTTCTCAACCCCCCTTCCTCATTGTTTTCAATTTCACTCGCTATCAATCATCAATTAGTCATAAGTACACCGATCCAATTGAACGATTTTTTTTTAATTCTCATGTTGTCACCTGTACAATGCACTCCATCAATCCAAAAAACAATCCATTTCCTTAATGCGTCTCTGCTTTAGAATCCTGTTCCTACTGTCCCACATGGATAGTTGAAAGCATCAACTCAAGGAAACCTCTCTTGAGGAACCTCTTGTTGCAACCAAGGATTATGAAGAAAGGCCGAATAAATTAAACAAGATCCTTCCACTACCACTGATGTCAAGCACACAAACCTCTTTTAGGTCATCACTCTTCATCATGTCACGTTGCAACTGAATAAGTCAAGAAAGGTGGAATTCCTTCATCTATCAACTAATTCCCAAAATTAAGGTGTAAGTTATTGTAATTGACGTGTAATTTGTTTACCAAATCCCAATAATCGCATGGTTAATTGGTTTTGGATGGATTCATTTGCTCAATTGGATCAATCATCTTTTCAAACTAGAAATCAAATTTCTGAAATGATAGAATTTACCGTGAAGGCATCAAATCTTGAGTTTTTCACTTATTCCTATTTAATCATACCCGACTTCCTGAAAGCATTTGATCCTAATCGGAATTGGTAAATTTTAATTTACCACCCATCTAAATTTTCTTTGAATTTAAACTAGTTTAATTTGTGGAATTTAGAAGTAACATGGTATTCACCTCCAGCAGATCTTGTCATGGAGACAAATAAAAATCAGAACGTTTCTGCACCAGTTAATAAGTACCACATAGAACTGTCTCACCTAGTTAGAGGTTGGGAATGAATATCTGGATTGTCATTGTAGGGTTCTGCCAGTAGGCTGCGATCATCAAGTGAGAACTCAATGAAAGCAAGGCCATTTCCTTGAGTAACCCCTTCTGCATAAAGTATATCTTTCTCAGAAGGTTCATACTCATTGCCAGATACCTCGATAGCCTGGAAAAATACATTTCTCAGCAACTGACTAAAACATGAATCAATAAAACATTAAAAGCGTAACCTTACTGCATGTGGGGAATTTTACAGAAAACATGCTTTTCTATGAAAGACAGAAACACAACAAGAAGACCATGGAACAGAAATTCAGTGGAAAGTGAAGAACTAAAAGAACAAATTCAGTCAATAGAAATTCTAAAGATTCCTTAATCTGCATCAATTTAATGGCACAGGTGTCGACTTTCATACCCAAGTTAGTTATTAATGAAAAAACAGCACTTTATAATTCTCCCCACTATACAATTTTATAGGTATCAATAATCTAAAATATCTATAAATGGTGCCCTCTTAGCATTCAAACTAATAAGGCGACACGTTATTAAATGCAAATCACTAGTTAATTAAATAATTATGGAAAACATGAAAAGATCCATTTTGACATCCTAATTTTCCCTGTTGTCCAAATACATTAATATCTGTAACCTATATCTATGATAATATACCAAACAATTATTTCTTTACATGCAAAGTCACTATCTGACAACTTGACGTCTAGTTGGAAGTTACAGGTTAAAATTCATATATGGTAAACAGCAAAAAAGAGATTTCTAGCTGATGCACTGATGGAAAGAAAAAGATTCAAGGGAGTAGGTGAAGGCACCCTGCTCAGAAAGTATTCTGCAACATCTGGAAGAAAATGAAGCTCATTTCGTCTCTTGTATGTTTCCTGTATGGCAGAATCCTTCCACATTTCATCAACCAATGGGGCATACTCACGTGTAGCAGCAGGGAAAAAAGCATCTAAATCTCCCATTGCTATGATGTCTAAAAGCCAGTTAGAAAACTGCTTTAATCTTCCACTAATGGAATAGACACTCAAGGCACGTCCATTATCATCATTTCCGTCTCCACCTAACAACAACAAAGAAGTTATTAGATACTTCATGAAAATATTGGAGATAAATCATTATTAGTAGTAATACAATACAAATTCTGCACTAAAATATGACACCCTGCCATCTAAAACAATTAACTTGTTGGTAATATTACTATAATAAAATATAAAGAGAACCATAAAATATTTGCTCATAATCTGACACGGGTAAAGAACAATAATAAAGAATATGCAGTCAAAATGATCAAAGAAGATTAATAAACCTGGCAGCACTAAACCTGAAAGAATATGGGAAATAGTACACTAGCCAAATCTAGCCACTAAGCAGCCACCAATCCACTGTTATAGTATCTAGAATAGACTAATCGAAAACAAGTAATAGCATATTAGACAAATGTTTCCATATAGTAACCATCAGAAAATGCCTTACGTGTTTCTGAGAAGCAGTTTAATTATTCCTCAAAACATATTTTAAAAAATAATGGATCATCTCTTATAGTTCTAGAATACATAAATAAGGTATACAAAGAAAGAAAGAATACACAAATAAGGAATGTGTATACCTCCACAGGTCAGAAATTATGCCTGGTCAATGAACATAAAAATTCAAAAGATGGATAGATGCTTTCTTTTGCCTTCTCTGTATATCCGCAAAAATGTTTTCACAAAAAAATTTCTCCAAAGTATACGTCTATTGCATTCTAGGAAAAGTAAAGTCATCTTTTGATTTTATCTTGTGGCAGCACCAAGACGATTAGAACATTTACCTTAGCAGGCATGAGGGGCATTGCATAATGTTGACACCAAGCAACTCCACAAATTATCATTAGTTAGATTTTCTTCTACTTCAGTTAGCTTTAGAGTTGCCAGACTTAGTTTCAAAGCCATCATCAATATTAACTTTCAAGTCAGATGCTTGATGATCAGCTTATCAATTATGGCCATCTACATGGCATTGGATGGACAAGAATTAATCTAGCCTCAAAAGAGCCGAGCACTTAGATCCTTCATCCAAGCACATTCGATCCAATCCATAAGTCTAGAGATTAATTTTTATCTCAATGCTAACCAAAGTGACCACCTTTGACTAGCTTGGGCAAAGGAAAGCACGAGTAACTTCATGATCAATCAGAATTTCATTTATTTGATTTTATCTTGGCTACTAATACAGATTTGACCATGGCATTGAGTTTCAATTTTCAAAATTCATCCAAATAAGGATTAATCCGATGGAGCAACTTGCATTCCGCCATAGATTTAAGAATTATTATTATTTCTTTTTTTCTGTTTCTTTTTGTTTTATTATTCTATAAATAGCACTTATGTAGGCAATGTAGGCCTTATTTGGCCCCTTACCTTATGAATGAAATTTTAGATTTTTCTTTGTCCATGCATGGATTCGCTTTGGTGGGTGCGTCCTCCGTCAAATGTTGCGACGATTAACATTTGAATTGTTGTAGCAATTTGTCTTAGGCTTTTGTGGTCGTTGCGACAATTAAGATTTGAATTGTTGCAACAATTTGCCCTGGGTTTTTGCGGCTTGCTATGCTTTTAAATCGTTGTGACGATCACCATATCGAGTATAATCTTTTGTTTGAGTGTTCTTCTTCTCTTTCTTCTTCTTTCGAATATTTTATTTGCATAAAATATTCTGAGATTTCTTCAATTTGATCATATGCCTGGATGCATTAATCACAGAATTAACATCAATTCGAAGATTTTCTCGATTCGGTTTTCATTGAACTAATAGCAAAAATTAATATTGTTTCGAATTATTTTTATATCCTTCTTAAAATATATTTCTGAAGTTATTTTATGTTTACTTACTTAACAATTAACATGCAATCATATTGTTCTTTGCTACCACATATCATCTTAACCCTCTAGCATTTAAGCATATTCACATTTAGTCATATTCGCATATAGTTAAATTTGCATTACGCATTTTTTATTTCATTTAAAATCTAAATAACAATAATAACTTGATTTTAAATTTTTTTCTAATATTTTTTATGTTAATAAATTCTATTTTACTGTTTAACATTTAGAATAAATCTTTTCCGACCATAAAATTATTAGAAAAATATTAACTTGCATTTAGTAAATCTGAAACTAAAATATTTATCGAATTAAATTAATCATCATTTAAATTAAATTCAATTCTTAAATATAAAATTAATTTTACCACTTTAATTAAAATCTATTTTAAGTTTCAAACTTATATTAAAGCTATTGTGATATTTGTCTTCCAACAATATTTAGAAATAAAATCGAATCACATCCGACCTACTTCTCTGCCTATATCATGTCATATCGAAAAAGATTTCTTAGATCACGCAAAGAAAATCAACACTTCACTTGAGGTGGATATATTGACACTCTAAAAAGCAGAATAAGATAACCAAAAAGCAATAAAATAAGTGGGAATAATATATTGTAATTTATGCTAATCCAAGAGCAATAAAATACTTCGTAAGGTATAATATGCAATGATTACCTTCAGTGTGACGTTCAACAGAACCATTTTCACAGATATTTGACAAAGCCTCCTCCTCAAAGCGTTCTCGACCCTCAAGTAGAATGCTAAGATATTTGTACATGTTGCTTTGGATCATCAACTTAAGATTTTCAAGCTCTTCTTGAGAGAATTTACTTCCATATAAAAACTTGGCCTGTAAATTACAAAATTATATGTATGAAAATGATCTTAAAAGAACATTGCAATGCAATAGAAATATTGAAAGAAATATAAGTTGCAGCTACATATAAATAACATAATCATAAAATAACTAGTAATAACAGCACAAGGACAATTTTGCTATCAGCACAAAAGACTTATGTGACGACATGATTCAATAACCTTCAGAAGCTTAAAATATACATATTCTAAAAAGAGCGAATACAATGCAATGAGAGCAGTCGTGTGAATCATGTGCTGCCATGTGGCAACATGGGACCCACCACTAACAGCATCACCTGGCTGATGTTGGCTTTTAAAAAATAGTGATCGAATAAAATAACATGTTTTTGTGCAAAGAAACTGATTTTTTCGTAATCAACTACAAAAACTTAATTTTAGCTCTAAAATTTAGAATTTCATATTTAAGTACGAAAATATATAATTGAACACAACTATAGTAATAAAGGATAAAAATGCTAGAATCACATTCAAATACGAGTACCGTTACAATTGAGTACTGTTACAATTGAGTACTGTAGATAACTATGTAAATGCGATTAAAAAATGCTATTAGTAAGAAAAAAAAATTGAATTTAAATACAATTTCAACTCTAGAGATACTAAAATCATATTTTTGCTCCGAGAGTATTATAATGCTGCCGAATTATATTTGAATATAACGTGTGCAGTTGTAACTGTTAAAATTATATTTGAATATGATCTTACTAGCGTGCGCACTACATACCTTTCTAAATCGTATTTTAGAAATTATATTCAAATACAATTTAAGTTACAAATTTATTAAGTTAATAATACCATATACATAAATATTATAAAATATGAATTTAATAAATTATAATTTTCATGATTTTTTTTGCCTATCAAATGTACTCAAAATTAACTAAAATTTTGAGACATCAATTGTTACAACATGATTCAACAAAGGATAGGAGTAATTTCATTTTCGAGTTAATTTAGGGATTGAATTAATATCAAAACATTTAATTAAACCATCATATTAAAATATGTTCTAGCTAACATGTTAAACATAACAAAAAAAAGTCGACTTGATCTTAAAATCAATGTCGAACACTCACAGAAAGAACATTCAAATACATATATACATAATCAAATTATAACATATTATAATTTTAATGAACTTTTTACCTATGAATTGAACTCAAAATAAACTAAAATTTTGAAGTACTAATCATTGTAACATAATCCACAATTTCGCGCTAATTTAGTATTTTATTTGGTAATATCGCATTAAAAATAGATGGAGTCAAATTAATATCAAGACGGTTCAATTGAACTACTAAATTGAAATATGATATAGCAAATATATTGTTCAACATATTATAAAAAGATCAGATTGATTTACTCTCCGATTCAATATCAAATTCTTGCCCAAAAAAATTACATTTTTTATATTTTTCAAAAAATATTTTTATATATATTACAATTCCATCTTTTTTTCACCTACAAATTAAACTCAAAATTAGCTGAAATCTAAAAATATTAATCATCTTAATATAATCTAACAATGTCTGAGAGCAATTTTATTTTTGAGTTAATTTGATATTTTATTGGCTAATAATATACTAATGTTCCAATAATTTTAAATCATATTCTAATACAAAAGCCACAATCATACACGCAATCACAAACTTGCTTATGCACATTAACGACATCAATTTATTGCCTGTCATATATTAATTTTTATAGAGCCTGCCGTTGCATAGGTACTCTTAACGCAGCTAAGAATTTCACTATTCTAAAAAGCTAATCATAAAGTCCTTACACCTAGTTAAAAACTAGCATGAGTAATACCTTTGCCCAATACTACTGAATAGAAGTATATCCAAAGGACAAAAAAAAAGAAGATTAGCATGGTTGCTAAAGAAGGTATTAAGCATATTTGTGTAATTTTATGAAAAAATAAATATGACAACTAAACTCAAAAGATACAAGGCCACAACTAAATGATATTGGACATGAAGAAGCTTTCAACTCTTGCAATTTATTTCTATCGTGATCTTTAATTTTTTTTAATAGTATCCCTTAAAAAATTCCATTTATAGGCCAATTAGTTTGAATGGATTAATTTTAACAAGATTAAAAGTTAAATTTGAATAAAGACATTTTGTTATTGAAAGTTGTGAATGATATGAAATAAAGTTAGTTATTATTTTGAAATGTGTAAGGAATGTGATATTATTTTAGTATGTGCGTAGGACATAAAATAAAATTAATATTTAATATTAAATTTTATATATGATGCAATATATTTGGTTAAAATCTAACTAAACAAACATGCCCATAAGGGTAACTTATCTAGTAGCACTAAAGTAGGGGCTCTCTCTAGTTCTCCAGATATGTTAAAAGTTTCTGATCCAACAGCCTAAGTTCAAAATCACTTATCTAAACAAAAATGGCGTCCAATGCCAAAGGCTCCCTACTTGGTGAGGGTGGAATAAGGGTGATCCATTGTAAGGAGCACTCCATTTATATTCAATAAAGAGGTTGTTTCCAAGAAAATTACTTAACTAAATCGGAGATACATTGACATTTTACGAAAAAAATGAATATTCTATAATCACTAAAAAGAGCACATTTTGATTCACAAATCGAACCGAATAACAGGGACCTGCACATTATGCAACTCAATACTGTAAGGTTAAAAGTAAATACCATATCTTAAAAGTTTTAATAAAATTTTTTGCAAGAGTTACACATGACAAGTGAATCATCTTTTGACCTAATAAAAAGTTTGTTTGCTAACTTAAAGGCCCCATTTGTTTTGAAGTTAAAAATTAACCTGATTTAATTTTAATCTGGCATATCACATCACACATAAAATTTAATATTAAAAATTAACTTTATGCCACATCCTACACACATTACTAAAATAATAACAAACTTTATATCACATCCCTCACATATCCCAACATAATAACTAACTTAATTTTACATCATTTACAACTTTCAATAAAAAATATCTCTATTCAAATTTAATTTTAACCTTGTTAAATTTAACTTTACAAACAAACAGACCCAAAGTTCTTTGAAATCAGTGGGACTGGATAATGTTGACAAAGGGACTTTTAAAATGGACAATATAGAGATAATTCAACAAGATTATTTTCTAATGCTATTTGTATTAAGCAAACCGTCAATAACTTTATTAATAAATGTCTTTAGACTCTGGAATGGAAATGGTTGATTCGTACAATTTCAAATTGAATATTTTAGGCACTAAAGTTGGCACTTGGCAACATGAATAATTCAAATTTGAAATTAGAGTTTTATGCATATCTAGTTCTGCTTTGTCATATTCCGAGTTTATGCTTTACTGCTTAAGCAAGCAAGTTCTCACTCCCCTGATTCCCTATTCTCCCTCTGTTTCTCCCAACTTCCTCCCCTCTTCTTCTACACTTTCACCCTTCCCATTCTCCATCACACTGCATAATGTATTATCATGCTGTGCCATGCCAGCTGTATTTGGTTTTTATTGAAACAAGAAACAAAAGGAATCCAAATTAAACACCTACATCTAAGAATTCCACAATCAACACTTTTTAACATCTATGAGAAATTTCAGTCATAATATAGAATTCATGAATCCCAATTGCACAAAACAACAGTTAATTTGAATTGCAAGATCTAGAATGCTTTAAGATGATAATATAGTAAAAATTCAAAACTCAAATTAAAAAGAGATCGTCCAATGAGCTCATAGGTTTAGGTGCTATTGAATCACCAGGACCTGCTACATCTCCCCATGTGATTCCCTTTGACTCCATCCCTCAGCACCTCTTTATCTAGGTTACAAGAACCACTATATTGCGATCACTAGACAATGTTTTCCATGATGAGACCCACACATTTTTATAATGGGCCTGTTTGGTAATGATTTTTTTGGGACAATTTAGCCATGGGTTAGTATTTGTGTATAATGTCAAATTAATTTTTTTTTTATCTTGCCATTAGTAAAACTAATTGTTATATTAAAATAGAATAAGAAGATTTATTCTGGAATTTGTGTATGAATTGAAATTAATTAATTTTATTTGTTCAGAATTGTTTTCACTTGAAAGATAATATTCCAAGACTATTTTTTCAGTTTACCCAAACTAACGCTAAACCTTTTAATAACCCATTATTCGGCTTTGTCTCATCAATTTTTAATAAAAGATTTACATCAGGTCGTAGGTTCTACATTAAGAAAAGGTGCTCGTTCTACAAGACAGATAAGTAAGAGAAAAAAGGTAATCAATTCACCTGTTTAAAGATAGTACTTGTTCCCGATGCCGGAGGTCCAATTAGTAGAAGCTTTTGGATTCTTTTTGGTTCTAAGTACTCAGGAACGGTTCTAGCTGAGTAAGGAGCCTCATCCCTTGGTCCAGTTGAGGCAGCATGAGGAACAGGGAGTGAAAACAAAGAGCATGCCAACCGTGTTAATGCCTGACAAGTCAGAAATGGCATATCGCAGTGAAAAGTCCGAAAGATTTCTCCTTTAAAGAAAATAATGTTCACCATAATAGGCATATATGTACCGATTCCCAAATTCTCCCTTTGATGTTATTCTGCCCTTCCTCCTCATAACGACCATCTTCATAAACCCAAAAATGGGTATCTCGTGGGCACTGCACATTTGCAAGCTGCAAGGAAATAAATCGTTAAATACACTTTGTGGATATAAATATGTGATGAACAACATGAGTGCATCCAACCATACACATGAAGGATCTATTAAGTGCAACGTAAGGCACATTATACTCAATTTCTTATTTTGAAAAGAAGAAATATCATGTTGCCTCTTAACCCTTATAACATTCTGATGTAGGCTGCATGAGATCAATATAGAAGCTCTGAAAATTTCAAATTTAAATATTAGAAACAAAAATTATGCATATGTTGATACATGTTATAAAACATATCAAACATATTACGAAACTCTGTCAAGCTCTACGTAACCAAAGTCTTAGAACAAGCAAAATAAAAAACTTGAACACATGAAAAAACTTCTCCATTAATTATAATCAACTGTAACCATGAAATTCTATGAAATAGAACATATGAAAACACAAAAAAATAGTGAAATCAAGCATTAAATAAAATGGTGAATAAATTATCAAAAAAATAAATTAAAATAGCACAAATGATTATATGCAAAGCCAACCTTTAGCACCCTCAATTCGGTTTTTGTAATTTCCCTGCCATTAATATAAACTTGGGTGTTTCCATTGCTTGCATTACTAGCGAGTTTCCCGGTGAAATTCAAGTTTGAACTGACAATTCTATCTGGCTTTTCACCCTCCTGCCAAACAATAATAAAATCTCAAGACCATCACTGAAAGAACATAGAAAGAATGACATACAATTAAAGTGAACATGAGGTGATAAATGAACTTGCCTTTCCCCATAGGCCAGATTCCTTATCATACCAATACCTTCCTGGTTTTAATTTTTGAGGTGGTAAAGTGCAACTAAACAATTCTGCCATCTCTTCCGGCCGCAAAGGAAATCCATTCACTACAAGCTGCTCAGGCCTCAGCTGATTTGCTGGGCATTCCTTCTCTGCTTTCAAAATTTGCCTTACTTCCAAAGGGCTAAGTAACCTTGACAGCATCCTGGAACTCTTCCCAAGCTTCGAACGGTTGGACTCATCAATCGGCTGCCCTATGCACTGCACACACTTGCGCCCCTCTGGCATTGATCCCATAGCTCTAAGAACACAATTACTGCAGTACCTTGCACTGCATACTAGACATGACTCTCTCTCCCACTTCCTCTTCCCACATCGATAGCATACCCTCTTCCTCTTCTCCTTCTTTGAAACTGCAACATATTGAGGAGAAGCTGAACCTCCCACATAAAACTCATTGTTATCTGATTTCTGGACATTTTCAAAAGTAACAACAGAAACTCTCTTCACCTCGTTAGCTGGCTGATTTGGTTGTCTTCCCGGAGAACTTTGAACGGTGGCAGAACTATGTGGTGAGCCTGGAGACTGCGAATGCGATGCATCAGAGAACTCTTGGTTCTGTAAGACTGAAACCACCGACTCCGAGCTCCTGGAACCCCTAGGGCTCAAGGGAGGGGAACCAGCACAGCCAGCAATGCGAGATATAGGGAGGCGTATCGGATCCATCACGGGCGGTGGCCCAGCGCCGTTAGCCACTAGCTGACTCTGAGAATCAGAGAAGGGGTCTGCCGTAGGGATAGAAGTAAAACAACTCATACTGACAGGATCGACTGTGGGAAGCTCATACCCCACCGGTGGACCATCATACTCGATCGCAATAGAGTAGTCGAGATTGGCTGAAGCGTCAGGGATTGAAGTTCCCGGTGGCAAAATTTGTTTCAACATCTCCTCCCACGTTTTCCCTTCCAGGGTTTCCGCCATTTGTGCAAACAAATCAATATCAACACTCACCCAAGCCCTACGTCTCTCTTGGATAACAAACTAAGCTGTTTGGCCTTGTCACGGAGCTAAAGGTCTGATCTTGGTCAAGACCCACAGATACGGAGCTGGAAGAGCAAAGAGGGGACCTTCTCTTTGCAACGCCGGTAAGGATTCCTTTCCGGCCCGGAAAACGAAAACACAATCAGGAAAAAGGCGTAAAAGTGCAAGTACCTCGTGCGGCGAGGGAAAGAGATTCAGGCGGAGCCAGAGCACGAGAATAGCCACCCGAGCGTTCAAGGGAAGATTACTCGTCAAAATACAGGCCGCAAGGCCGAAACCCTAATGAAAGTGGACTGAAACTGCGGAGAAGGAAACGAAGATGGGGTCTGAGGAGAGAGTACTGGCGCAGAATGTGGAGGGGAAGAGAGAGAGTCGCATAATGCTGCGGAATAATGGGAAGAAAGGGAAGTTTAGAGCCGTCTTCAACATCGGTTTGACCACGACATTGCCATGCTATGAAGCTCCTGCGAAGGAGCAAAAGTGAAAAAAAGTGAGGAAAAGGTAAAGTTATTTTAATTTGGGTTAATTCCATGTAGGACCCCCTCTTCGATCATTGATTTCATGTAAGTTTAAACAAAAAAAAAAATAATTATCATTCACTCCTTTCCACCTAAAATATTTTTTGATAAATTTTATTAAATTTTACCTTTGATTTATTATTTAAAATAAAATTATGAATGTGTATTTAAATATTAAAAATTATTACTTTACATTGAAATATAAAGAAAAGGAAAATATTGAAGCCATAATAATAATTAAAAATACTTAAAATATATATTGATATTTATTTTTTTAATTACTTAAAATAGTATATTAACAGGCAAATTTAATGAAATTAATAAAGAAAAATATGTCAAAATGACATGTTAAAATAAAAATAAAGTATTAATATTAATATTCTGCAAGATCAAAAAACATAATTTGAAAAAACATCATGCTAGAAAGCCAAAAATTTAATGACTCCATCTTAATTGTAACTAAACGGGAATGCTTCTACAACATTATTGATTATTAAAATTAAAATTTTTAAAAAATTAAAATTAATTTGCAACGCTGAGGAGCCTGTAGTTTTTCCTTCCTTAAAGAGTCAAGTCAGTTGTTAAATTTAAATTTCATGATTACTATGCATATAATCATGCATTTAATTTAATGTCTATATTATTTGACTTAATATTATTATATTAAAAAGGAGTTTTACATACAGGACATAAAATTTACACAAAATTACGCATTTTACCATTAATTCGTAAATATTATCACTATCACACCATATTCATTTAAATTTTACTATGCATATAATCATTTTAGGATGCATTTAATTTAATTATATTATTTGACTTAATATTATTATATTAAAAGATAATAAAATAATAATAAAATCTCATCACCCTCATTTAGATGTCATTTTAAGTGGCACTTAGATATCGATTTGGAGTGACATCTTATAATTTTAAATAGGGGCATTTACATGCATGCCACACAAACTTCTTAAAATTACACCACACTTTCTTCACAAAATTTATACTATAGATTGTGAAGAAAGTGTGTGTGGTGTAATACATGAAGTTTTATGTAACATGTGGGTAATTATTCCGTTTTAATAATACTATTTAAATATACTATTAAATGAAATAATTAATTTTTTCTTAATAAAAATATGCTTCCATCTATGGGCACAAGCTTAAAATTTTGTTGAAGTATATATAAAAAAGAAAAAGATTCTATCAAATTCGTATCATTGGAATACGCCAATCTCTAGAATACAATATGAATTGAGATGAAAACTTTTTTTTTTAAGTGATATAACCATAACACTCACAAATGTGGGTCTCTCCCTTTTTTTTTTTTTTGAAAAGTGGCAATACCATAAAATTATAATAAAGAAACTACAAGCTATCCAGTGTCACTTAACATCCATTTTGAGAATGTTACAAAAGTCATTGGGAAGGGCCATATCAATTTCCCAACAAAAATCACCTAGTGTCGCATAGTGCGCCAAAAAATCAGCCGCACTATTGTTGTTACGTTGTATATAACTAACTCTGCAGGCAGCAAACGACAATAAGATGTTCACAATATTAGCTAGGATAGGATCCCGAGAAGTGAAGTTGGATCCTCAAAACAGTCTATCCACTACTCCATATTGCTGGTGATCCAAGCAATAGCTCTGCCTGTTCGGTTATTGGGGTCTCTCCCTTAGTTAATGATAATTTTGTGTTTAGATATTTAACAATGCATATAAGTTAAATCATTTATTAATGCTCAATGAAATTGACTATGCAGATTTGAAAAATCCAATTGACTTTACAAGATATCCAATTGTCACATTTGAAGGAGATTTGTTTAGTGATTTAAATTTTTTTTACAGCATGCTAAAAATTCAATATCATTGATTTTGACAGCAGATTACTATAACCAAAGCTAAGCTTCTGAAGAAATAAGAATTAGCTTAGGCAGCTAAATTACACTATTTGAAGAAATAAGAGACAAGTGAAAGAGGGTTCAGATCTCTAAATTCAATTAACCTGAAACATTTTCACAATATACAGACTACTATTTAGAAGCATAAAACTAAAAATATCATACAGTTCAGAAATTAGCACAGCAGAATGCTTCCTGGCTAATCTAATCCTGGGCATACAACCAACTGAAACAACTCATTGTAGCAAAATATAAAGGATGGAAGCAGAAGCAATACTCAAGCAGCAGGAACTGGTTGTGGAGTAGATGGAAGGATTCTGTTCTCAGCAGGGATCTCCACAAACTCTGACAGTATTGCCCTGAACTCGTCACCGCTCATCGTTTCCTTCTCGAGCAGCATCTCGACGATCTTATCGATGGCCTCGCGGTTGTTTCTGATGTGTCCCAAAGCAACCTCGTAGGCGCTGTCTGATATCCTCTTGATGGCAGCGTCTATATCCTCAGCCAACTTCTCCGACATGGAATTCCTGGCCATCATTCTCATTATCACATCAGCACTCTGTGCAGAGGCGTCCATAAGAGACCATGGACCGATCTCAGACATTCCAAATGTAGTCACCATCTGCAAAAAGAGTGAAGAATGTGTCACTGTCACAAACATATGTGTATCAGCTGAATCAGCATGTTATCTCAAAATATAAAAGTTTATTCGGACCAGCAAAAGAGTCAAGTTCATGTGAGTTTTGATCAATTCGAACATGGCACTACTCTTTTGGATCTGGAATCGACAAGAACTCAGAAAGCGTTCTAGTCCAAGTCAACTGGAAATGTTCTATCTTGGGTCAACTCAAAACTCAATTCAAATTTTACTATCAAAAAAAAAAAAACTCAATTTAAGTTTGCTCAAAATCAACATTAAAATAATTAAAATAAATATAAGGGAGAAGTGAGATTTTGAACCTATGACTTCAAGGTTCTCCTACTCATGCTCAACTACTTTGTTCATATAAATATAAGAGCTAAATTATACACATATATAATTCAATATGTTGACGTAAATTCGAGCACAAAGAAGACTAGTGAGAGATGTTGTGCAATAAAGAATTAGTCCGCTACATAAGTCCCACAAACAAGAGCAAGAATAACAAAAAAAGAGTAAACTAAAAATAACACAACATTTACGTGATTTAGAAAGATCCCTCTACATCCATTGGTCGAGTCACTAATCTTGAAAGAGTTCATCGGAGGCAATTACAAGAGTGGACTAAGAGGGGAGGGAGGGAGATGGAAAGAGAGAGGATTTTTAAGAGTACAGTAATAAAAGAGACTAGAGGGAAAGGACTTCATGAGGTTTCATCTTATTTTTTTAGGAACTTATGAACCTGCAATTGGTTGCAAAGCTAATTGCTGGACCAAGCCATATTAGGGTTTGTCGTGAGGTTGCCGCATGTCTTCTTAATTTGTTAAATCACTGGGTGATGAGCTACAAGCCAGAATCACGAAAGGACCTTGTAATTGTTGTTACAATGATAATCGATTGGGTAGAAGAGGATGATAACGTGGAAGCTATGGTGGCAGTAGCACGTTGAGCATAAGAACCTAATTGGTCATAACCCTGTGTTCCCGAGGTTCGGAGAATAGTAAAGAACATCACCACCTAGGTTTGGCTTCCCAAGGATTTGGAGAAGAGCTGGAAAAATCATAGGCCAAGGTTTGACTTCCCTAGGGTTTCCTAGTTAAGGAGTGAAATCTCAGAACCCGCTTTGTGCTCCATAGGGTTTGGGATAGTGGCTCGACTTCTGCCAGGTAAACTGAGTTGTCTAATCTATAATAGTTCAACCCGACTTGAAATGGCTCAATTTGGTTCATCAAGACTATCACAACTCAAATGCAAAGGT
Organism: Apostasia shenzhenica; assembly: GCA_002786265.1. Lineage (NCBI taxonomy): Eukaryota > Viridiplantae > Streptophyta > Magnoliopsida > Asparagales > Orchidaceae > Apostasia > Apostasia shenzhenica. The sequence continues at coordinate 540,252 of KZ451927.1, forward strand.
GAAACCTCATGTAAACAAGGAGATGTTTATTTGCCTAGGTTAACTTTAACTTGAGTTAAAATTAATCTTATAAGTCACATTATACACAAATTCTAATATTAAACTAATATTTCACATCTGACATAAATTTAAAATAAAAATCAATTTTATTTTATATCTCTCATGCCTCAAAATAAAATTATATTTCAAATCTTTCACAAATCTCAAAATAAAAGCATTACATCAAAGTTTATCTTAAAAAAAAAAAAAAAAAATCAAAGTTTATCTTTAACTCAATTAAAAATAACCCCATAAATATTGTGAGAGAACACAACTCCTATATGTACTTTTTGTTGGAGACTAGACAATCCAATATTGACAGGCATTTCGTGGATAAATTAATTGGGCAAAAGTGGAGATTTGAAGTTGTTCAATCACAAGGAAACTCTGAAGGCATTCTTCTCCTGTGGGATGAAAGAAGGCTGCTATTTAGTTTAAGCTTCAACATAGGCAGGCTGTTCTAGTAGAAGCTACTTCAGTGAGGGGTGATAAGTGCCATATTGGAGTTTATACCTCAAAGAATGAGCATGTCAGGAGAGATCTTGGAGTGCTTTAGGCCCATTGCTGGACCAGTCTATACTAGTTTTCATTGGCAATTTTATCAAGGATATTGAGAGGTGCATAAGTATGGGGCATGGCATAAATCGGCAACAATGAGAGGGACTATTGATCAAGGAAATTCTCCTAGCCAAGGACAAACTCCTCACTCCCCAAGATTTGATTCTACTCCTCACCGCTGCAATAATGGATAAAAAGTCTACCTTTTTCAGTTTACGCTTAGTAAAAAGAATGCTCAAGTAGTACCATAGTTGTTCCTCCTACATTTGAATCTCCTCCGGATAACAACCTTCCAGCTTCTAGAGGTGTTTCGGCTAAATATAATGGAAGACTTCTCTAATTCACCATCTATCTAAAGCAATCACAGTAGCAATCTAGGACTCTCTTAACACAAATTGCGGTAGCTGGTGTGGCCTTCCTAAAGAAAAAGGTAGGTCGTCAGCGAATATAAGGTGAGAGTGACGTGAAGCACTGGGAGTAATCCTTACACCATATAGGCTACCTCTCTACATCTCCTTGTGGATTTAAGGTAGACGGTAGTTCAAAATAGAGAATAAACAAATAAGTGCGTAAGAGGCATCCCTATTGTAGACTTCTCTTGGCTTGGATCCAAGGCGACCTCTTCCCATTAATTAGCAAAGCATACAGAGGCCCTCTAACACACTTGCTAACCCAGTTCCTTCACTGATTCAGAAATCTCATCCAAGCAAAGACACTATCAAGAGAGTCCCGGCTAATTCTCTCACATCCCTGCTCCATATCTACCTTAACCATCTTAAACCCATTTCGGGATGTTGTAGTCATAAGTATGTGCATGACTTTCTGTACCAAAATACAATTATCTACTATATGTCGAGCAGGCACAAAAGCACTCCGCTTGAATGGCATGAAACTAGCAATCTAACTATTTAATCTATTCACCGAAACCTTGGTCACTACTTTATAGACTGTGGTACAAAGGCTAATAAATCTAAACTGTTTAGGCCAGCCAACATTGCTAGTCTTGGGTACTAAGGCAACTACTATATCCCTCCACATCTGTGGCATAATCCTTATGTTGAAAGTGTGTAGATCTGATGTTGTCTCATCCCTCCCCATTATTTGCTAGTACCCCTTAAAGAAGGATCCAATAAGGCAACTACTCTTGGAGCCTTGTTATTGGATAGTGAGAACACTACTACTCTTATCTCATCACTGGTGACCTATTGAGTAAGTTGTCTTGCTTCTCATCATCCTCTATGCCCCACTTTCTAGTGAAATACTCCACCATCTTAGAGTGAATGGTTTCATCCTTAATGACTTTGCTCCAAAGGTGTCAACCACCACTAGAATTCAATGCAATCTTTTCCTGCTAGCTATCGCCCTGTGAAAGAAAATGGTATTTCTATTTCCCTTAGTCAGCCCATGTACCTTAACTCTTTGCCACCACCAAGTCTAGGCTTTGTCAACTGTGTTGTTGTAATCAGCCTCCAATTGCAGCATCTCAGTGTACCCCTCCATAGTAAGCCCCTCCTCTGTAGCTACCTAGGTTTGCAAAGAAAGGATAGCCTGCTCCAGTTCCTTGGATTTAACCATAAGATCTCCCACCTTTGTTTTACTCTACTTCTTCAGAGCCTTTAGTGTTCTAGCACATTTTCTATTCAAGATTATAGCTGGGCCTCTACTGACGTGATTTCTCTATGTGGTCTGCACAATGACAACCACTTCCTCATAAGTAGTCCAAGCATCTTCAAACTTGATACCTCCCAATGCCTCAAAAATATGAAAACTGTGCTTAAAAGTAAAGGACATTGATAAGAACCATTATGGGTTTGATGTGTGACTTGCAGCTCAGGAAACTAAATCAACACATTGGTGTTGAACAACACCTTGTCCAACTTCTCCTAGATCCTCCTACTCCCTCTTTGGTTATTGTACTAGGTATAAGGTGGCCTTGAAAAACTTGCATCCTGAAGATCAAAATTATGCATAAAGTCAAGGAATTTTTGATCTGTTGTAGTCAACTTGAAAGGTCTCCCTCTCTAAAAATTTGACTAATTCATGAATTTTTCAGTCAAAATTGTGCATTTCGAGCTGACTTGAACCGAATTGGAGCCGAATCGAGCTAGATTATGTTTGACTCAAGCAAGCTTGAAATCAAGCTAACTCGAATATTGATTCAATCTCAAGCCATTAATTTTTGGTTCGATCCAATTTTGAGCTGATACTAGCTCGGCTTGAAATCATATCATTAACAGCCCTACGACTGTGCAAGAATGCTATCCTTATAGAGCTTGGTAGTATAAGAGGGGCATGGCAAAGTCATCATTATGCCCGTGGGGATGTAGTGTTGAGGAAACTATGCTTCACCTAGGGAGTGATTGTAGGCTCTACAGTCAAGTGTGGACCATTATCCAATGAAACCATAATTTATTCCCTCTAACCCTTTCGTAGCTAACAAGACTTAAGGCAATCGTGAAGACAGCTAGTAGTAATAAAAAAGATATGCGGCTTTAGCCCAAGCAGCGATCCTCTATTATTGTTGGTGAGCTCGGAATGCTAAAGCTCATGGAGGACTGACCCCCTAAACCAAGGCTATTGCATCCATGGTACTGAACATTACTATTAACAAGTTGAGCCATATTAGAAACTGCTGAAATCCATCTGCCCAATGGGGCCTTCTATCACCTTTATTGACAGTTTTTGTATCCTCTTGGATGGCTCAAAGTTTTTTTTTTTTTTTGATCAACTAGATAGCTCAAAGTTAACTTTGATGGATCAGTGTTAGGTGGTGTGGTGGGAGCTGGCTTCATCATCATGGATCACCTGGCAATATACTCATTAGAGGCGGCAGCGATAAGAAAATTCTTACTAGCATCGTTTTCACTATTGAAAGCAGGCCACGTTCAAAGGGCTGAAGCCCTTTGCAAGTGAAGCACCAAGAGATGCTAGCACTTAATTAAAAAGTGATTCTTTAGAGGCACTATAACACATTCAAATCAAATTAGTCTAAGGATGCAATTCGGATTAGTTCATTTCCGATTCCTCATAACCAACTAGGCTTGGTTCTATGGTTTTAGAAATCAAAACTGAATCTAATTCACTAGACCTGAACTAGACCAAAACTGAATTTTTCAGTTCGGTTCTAGTTTGGGTCTAGTTCTAAGCTTAAAATATAATTTCTCCACTTATTAATATAAAAATATAATAACAAATAGTAAAAAATCAAATAATTTCTATTGAATAGTTAAAATTATAAATTTCAATCTTAAATCTATCATAACTCACACCCAAAAAAAGTAAATATTAACCCTTACATTAAATTTAATTGTAAGGTTAAAATTAAACTTAGATAGAGATATTTTTTTATTAAAAATTGTGAATGATGTGAAGTAAGTTAGTTATTATGTTGGGGTGTGTAAGAGATGTGATATAAAGTTAATTATTATATTGGGATATGTGAGGGATGTGATATAAGTTAGTTATTATTTTAGTAATGTGTGTAAGATGTGAAATAAAGTTAATTTTTAATATTAAATTTTATGTGTGATGTGATATGCCTGGTTAAAATTAAACCAGGTTAATTTTAAACGGGCAAACAAAAGGGGCCTAAAGGATCATAACTAATTAACCATACAATATTTAATAATCAATAATTAATCCAACTCGAGTCAGTTCTGGTTTACCCGAATAATAGAACCGAAAACCAACCCGAACCGACCGATTCCAATAAATTTGGAACTAGACTCGAACCGAACCTAATTGGTCGGTTCGCTTTAATTCTGAGTCAAATCTCAGTTTTTCGGGTTTGTTTGCACCTACAGACTATAATAGCAAGGACGTTGAGTTTCAACATAAACACCTGAAAATGATACTTGTTAGAAGATAAGACCATTGAATGACACAGACAATGTGCATACACGCAATACATTTTTTACTTTTATTTCGTGATTGTAAACCAACACATGTATAATAAAATGCGAATAGTATAACTAGTTTATTGGATCACCTAGCTGCACTAGGTGATTTTTGTTGGAAAAGGGATATTGCCCTTCCCAACGTTTTTTACAACATCCACAAAAAGGATGTTGTTTGATGTACTTCTATACTTAAAAAAAAAAAAAACTATGTTTGTTTTCTTTAATCTTAGCTTCAGAAAACATTGCTCCACATTTTCTTAAGAAATCAAAATTACTGTTTTTCATAATTTTGTCATACACAAAACTTAATATTCAAACTTTTCCTTGAGATTGCAAACATGTCAGGTTGATCTAGAACAACATGCCCCATATCTACTACAAGAAATGTGCAAGTTGTGTCTACATTAGGATCAAAACAGAGTTGTTCCCAACTAAATTAGAAACCAACCTGATCCATAACCGAACATGATTACCTAATTTGAATTTCCCATGTGAGATATGGAAAATTAAAATATTATTCAATGTTTAGAGATAGGGAGCGCAAATACTCCTAAAGGGCTGAGGTACTCATATCATACTCGTATTAGATATCGATACTCCTGGATCCAGAAAACATATAGGATATACCATGTGACATTTGAATCAAAAACAAATTAATAACTTGAATACATGTAAGATACAAAGGATACAAATTGAGCGTGGATCTTTTATTATTATTTTTTAATAAAAATTAATCTTACTCGACTCTTCAAGTCTTTCATCTCCCTAAGAGACCATGTATCTTAGGTCATTCTTAACATCTCTCATCAGCGCTTAATCTCCTCACATTGTTGGCATCTCATCACCTCACCCCATTGATGTTACCATATTTCTCCTTATCAAGCATCTCTCACCTCCAAGCTTATCTTCTAATACATTTTTATTATTTATATGTTGTAATCTTACAGTACCTGCAACATATGTCGGGATTGCATTGAAATAATCATATAGGGTTGGGTAATTGGTTAATGTTATTGTGTTGGTAGATCCCTAATCAGATTGAAATTTGGGTCAATCAGACCATTTTGTAAACCTATCCCGCATTGGTGAATTTGACTTGTAATATATCCGTATAGCTCGGATCTCCTAATATTTAAGTCAGATAACTATAGCCTGGATCTCCTAATATGTAAGTCACATAACTATGGAATGACTAGGAGACATTTCAGATGCAAAACTTGGAATAGTTTATGGGAATGCCTGCTTAGCCAAGCTGGTGATCTGTTGCAGGTCGCCAGCAGCACCAGTGGTCACCTCAGGTTCTCCAAAGATGATCTCCTCGGCCGCTCTGCCACCAAGGCCACCTACTATCCTCGCAAAAAGCTGTTGCTTAGAGATCAATGTTGGATCATCGGTAGGGATAAACCAAGTGAGCCCTCGTGCTTGGCCACGAGGAATTAACGTAACTTTCTGTACTGGATCATGTCCTGGAGATAGGGTCCTGCATAAGATGCATTGATGTCAGATGTTATTTCATCAGTAATAGTAGACCATATCTGAAACTTATTCATGAATACCAAAAGAAATAAGAGGGTATTGGAGAAAAGGAAGAAATTCACAAATTCCATTTCATTTTCCGGTATTTTTTAAACACACAACTTGCATAGTTTATCAATGAGAAGAGAAGAGCTCAAACAACATCAAAATTCCTCCACAAATTTCTTAATCAGATAATCTTCACAGAAGTGGAAGTCATCTAGTACATGCAACTGTAGATGAGTTATTCGACAATCAACAATATTGATTCAGCAGCTTTTTTGCATTGTGTAAATAGTTGAAAATTAGCTGTTTCGACTAGTGTAACTTATACCTAATAAAATAAAAAATTGCAATAAATAAATAAGCTAGTTAGTTCCGGACATAGTAGTCAAGAGAAATTTCTAGTAAATTCCTTTCCATATAGCAGAACATTTTCATTCAAACTCTTCAAATTTAAGGAATGGATTAAAAAGTTCAACAATAAGAAACTCAATGCAATTGCAATCACAACAAAGGGTTAGCTAAGCGCTATCGATAGACAGAAGGTTAACATGATAGCTTAAACCAATGCAGAAATATCTCCAGACATCACTTTCTAAGGAAAGAACTATTTTTTTATTTCTAGTAAATATGTCATTCATATAGAGTAGGCAATGGGTATAAAATGGGGATTATGGTATTAAAATAATGTCATATCATGATGTGCTATGATGCAGCAAATAGTTCTACTGATACAGTTGAAGAATCCTTGCAACTTGCAAGGCTAACTATTTTATGATAGTTTTTCAAACAATATAAGAACTTTTAAAATGTCAACTGGTTTGGCCGTTTATGAAATTAATAGATGCAGTATCAACAAAAGAACTCCCAAGTCATTAAGTAACTCAATTCTTCATAACATGCAACTGCCTAAATTGCTTACAACGCCCTTTTATTTTCTTAATTAAATGAAATTTGGAAAGCCACTAAAGCTGTTGGGTGATGGCAGTAGAGGATATCTGCCTTGTATCCAAAAAGGACCTTAATGCCCCTCTAGGAAAGAAATGAACTTCCATGTGGTTCTATAACTTTTCTGTATATGACTTTCACAAACTTGCTAAATGGTACCTGAAACTTACTTTTCCTGTTGATCATTTAAAATCCATTTTTATGGCCCATTCGGTTGAACAAGATTCATTACCGCATGAAACATATATATTGGAGAAAGCAAACAAGACAACAATGTTAAATAGATTTACATCACACACACCCGCAGATAGCATGCCCCACTTCATGGTATGCCACCAAGCTTTTGCTTTTCCCATCTGTCATAACTGTACCTTCCATTCCAGCTACGATTCTGTCAATTGAATCATCTATCTCTTTTGACGAAATAGCTGTCTTTCCACGGCGACCAGCCAAGATAGCTGCTTCGTTTAGAAGATTAGCAAGGTCTGCTCCACTGAAACCGGGTGTTCTCATGGCAATTACATCAAGAGAAACATCGCCATCAAACTTTTTATTGCTAGCATGCACCTTCAGTATCTCAGTGCGTCCCCTTACATCAGGGACGTCAACAGTAACCTGTTCAGAAGACCACATACTTAAGTAACAGAGAGCAATCCACAGTAAGCTGTTTGATGTTTCCTTATCATGTGGACTTTAAGATTTGCAATATAAGATCATAACTAGACTCACCTGAAAGATTTCATACAAATAGGATTATATGGTAACATTGTGTTAATCATGTGTTGTTGTACAACACATGATTACAACAACATATGCTGAGTATTGGCGTACAAAGCAGAAACAAAAAATAAGATAAATGTCACAGAAATGAGAATTCTAAGGTTGATAAACAAGTATATAAGAAAGGACAAGATGAGAAATGAGTATATCAGGCGAGAAGATTAAAGTGGCCTCAATTGAGGATAATCTCAGAGAGAGTCGGCTTAGATAGTTTAGACATACAAATCGTAGGCCAATAGAAGCTCCAGTAAGGAAATTTGGATTATTGAATCTTGCCTATGTAAAACGAGAAAGGGGAAGGCTAAAAGAGACATAGCAAGAAACTACAAGAAATGATCTTACATATTTGGAGCTAAATGAGAATTTGTTATTTGACAGAGTGCAATGGAAACAAAGGATTCATATAGTCAGCCCCACCTAGTGGGATAAAAATTTAGTTTGTTGTTGTTGTGTTGTACAACAAACTTGAGGGTTATATCTTTTATTAAACTTTCAGTTTTATGCAAAATACATACAAAATCCAAAAGATACAAAATGAAAATAAAACTAAAAGAGCCTTTCTTGATTAAATATTAAATTTGATATTAACCTGGTTACCATCAAAGTTATATACTAGTCATAGGTATGCCATATTTGTAGAGGGTATTGTCCCATAGGAAGTATTCCACTCTCTGCGATGCATGATCTACCAGTTCATATACACACCAAGAACGATAACAGATGTAAACGGCATCAATACATTGATATTATTTATTAGAAAACATGGAAAGAAAGCAACCTAGTGCACTAACCTGCCTATCAAACCTTCCGGGCCTCAACAATGCAGAGTCGAGAATGTCTGCACGATTAGTAGCTGCAATAACTATGATGCCAGTATTTCCTTCAAACCCATCCATCTCAGTCAAGAGCTGATTTAGAGTTTGTTCTCTCTCATCATTTCCTCCTCCAATACCAGTTCCTCTTTGCCTTCCCACAGCATCAATTTCATCCACAAACACAATACAAGGTGCATTCTCTTTTGCCTTTTTGAAAAGATCACGAACTCGTGAAGCACCAACCCCAACGAACATCTCCACAAACTCTGATCCAGAGATCGAGAAAAAGGGAACGCCAGCTTCACCAGCAATTGCCTTGGCCAACAGTGTCTTTCCAGTTCCAGGAGGACCAATAAGAAGAACACCCTTAGGAATGCGAGCTCCCACTGCAGTAAACCTCTCTGGCTTCTTCAGAAACTCAACCACTTCCATGAAATCTTGCTTTGCTTCATCTACACCAGCAACATCATCAAACGTGACACCAGTGTTGGGTTCCATCTGGAACTTGGCTTTAGATTGACCAAAAGCAAGAGGAAATCCTGGACCTCCAGGTCCCCCAAGACCACCAGAAGACCGTCTAGAGAGAAGAAAGAGACCCACAATGAAGATGAGAGGGAAAGCCAAGTTCCCAATCAGATTAAATAAAAGGGATCCAGAATCTTCTTGAGCGTTATGTGCTGCAAAATCAACATTTTTCTCTCGCAACTTCTGAAGGAGTTCCTGGCTTAGACCTGGAAGCTGCACACGTACTCTCTGCACTCGATTGCCGAGCTCAGGTGAAACAGCCTCCACAATAGCTATAGTTCCATTCTCAAACAAATCAACTTTCTTTACCCTATCCTTGTCCAAATATTCCAAAAACCGAGAATACGACATTCTTGAAGAAGATACACCTTGTTCATCAGCAAAAGCTTTACTCGCAGTACCTATCGCAGGAACAACCAGAGCAGCATTTCTGAGCAATAACTTCAGAAATCCTCTTCTTGAAGAGTACTTATCTTGGTGCAATGAGGCAGTAACCGACACAGGTGTAGAAACAGCATTAAATAAAGGAAGACCTGATAAGGAAGGCAAATGCAATCCATAGATTTCCTTGGTCAGAACTGACGATCTATTGATTTTAGATATTCCACTAGAGCTAAGGCCTCCGAATGAGGCAACCATTTGAGCTCACTCCAGAGAACAAAAGGGTACTGCAAAAAGGCCCAAATAAAGAAATCGTGTAAATGCTTGAGTAAACGTGTTATAATGATGGAAAGAACAAAATAATATTTATACAGTCAAAAAGACTTTATCCAAAACAAACTAGAGTACCAATTAACCTTTACATCAAGAAGACATATATTGAGAAAACCTCCATTGCGACAAAGGATTTCAATAACATGATTGCCAACATTGGATTTCAATAACTTGACTACAAACATTGGATTTCAATAACTTGACTGCAAACATTGGATTTCAATAGCTTGACTGCAAACATTGGAATGCCAAATACAAACAGGGCTTTGCGCAGATATAGGAAATTCATAATAGCTTGGGTTTGCAGCAAATCTAGATGCAGTATACCAATTACAAGGAGCATGAAATAGCATATAAAAGAAATAAACAGTCGAGTTGAAAATGAAATGACGACTTCAAGAGAGTAAAAATGTGTGCTAAATGTTTGTTTAAAAAAACATTGGCTAAATGTCCAAAAATATCCTTTCTCTCACATTAGATAAACCTATTGAAGACATTTCCCACCAGTAAACTCATATTTTAAAGAAAAATAGAAACAATTAATTGATAATCAACTTCAGAATACTGTTAGACTTAATTTTGCGATAGAAATTGTAACACCCAAAGCAAAATTTTTAATTATTTTCTCATTCTGCTTTCCATAACATAATAATTATTGGTTAAAAAAAATTGTCCATTCTTTTAAATAATTCATTGCAATTTTCCTTTTAAAGGATGATACCTTTAATCGTAATTTTTTTATTATTAAATATATCTATATCCTTTATCATAATTTCCCATCCTCATTCCTTTAATTTAACATTTATTCCACTAATTGCAGGATAAGAGATTATGACTTAATAAAAAGAATGAAAAAATTTGTAAACCCCTAATCATATTTTTCATTTATAAATTATTCACAACCGATTTCCAAGCATATCAAAGCTAATAAACCACATGACACAAACTACTTTATTAAGTGAAATTTAGTTATACTTGATACTTAAATATTTTTAGAACGTGTTTGTACATAAATTTATTTAAATATTTTATCAAAAATTTGAATAGTCATAAAATTTAGTTGTTCATACAAAAGATTTAATGAGCAAATATTTCAATTATTAAAGTAAACCAGAAATATATTACATGCTATTCATTTTAATATTGGATATATATCTTGATCAAATATATATCCGTGCGTGTGTGCACGTGTGTGCACTAGTGTATGCATATATTGGATGCACAACCGACCATAATAAATGTGATCGTTATAAATTATTATAAAGTTATAATTTAAAACTCATATTTTGTTATCATTATCAATTTACTATATAATTTACTACATATCTTAAGCATTGGACAAATATACAAATAAGTTAAATATTACCAAGAAATGAATATTTCACCCTTAATAAATGAAAACAAGGCTTCATCCATAGAAATAGTATCTTATTGCAAAATTATAATTTTAGGCCTCCTATTTTAGAGACCTAATGGGCTTGTTTGGTTGGAGGATAAATTTGGGTAAGGAAAGAGAAAATATTTTATTTTATAGAGTTGATGGAAAAGAAATTTATTTTAATATTGGGAGATGTGTAGGATGTGAAATAAAGTTGATTTTAAGGTTAGAATTTGTGTTGGATGTGAAATAAAGTTGATTTTTAAGGTTGGAATTTGTGTTGGATGTAAAATAAAGTTATTAAATTTATAATAAATTAAAAATATTATTATTATATGTTTTTGCCCAATTTGGGGAATTTGCCAAACAAGGCCAATAGATAACTATTATATAAGCAGGTTGAGTAATACAAAGAATTATAGAAATTTCGATTTAGAATGCCACTTATTTTATGACTTTACAATCAGCCGTATGTCTCATAAAAGTTATTTTGAAATTTAATTGTACATATAGGATTTACTTTCTAAAATAAATAAATTAAATTTTCAATATACATCTTGTATTATATCCCTTTAAAATTCCTATGAACAAGTATCATTTTGATATCTTTCAAGAGAAAATTTACATAATCAATTATGAATAGCTTTTTGTGTTTGTGTAACAATCTCTAATTTTTTGTGTTAAATTCTAATTTTTGAAAGTTAAAGCTTCCTCGGAGTTTAAGGGAAAACAAATTCCAGAAAAATTTGTGGTTATGTTCATCCTCTTTGAACCTTAATCACGCTATATATCTACCAAAATAGCCACACTCAAATCAAAAAATGTTGATGCTGAGTCGATCCCTACATTCTTCCAAGTTTGAATCATAAACAAATATATATATATATATTGGATGAGAAAACTTGCTACATATTATTAGTGACTCATCATATGTGAATTTGAGTTGGGAGATTTTACCATAGTCAAAGGAGATAGCCTCTATAAAGCATAAAGAACTCTCATATTAAGGCAATAAAGTGAGGGAGTGAAAACTCCATTTGATAAACCACAGCTGAGAAATTATAGAAACTTACCACTACATAGTTTCTCTAGTATTTCAAGACCTTCAAAAAAATCCAGTCCCTTTCTCAACATATTATTTTTTGAAATGATTTCTCAAAAGATTTTATGTTGTAACATGCATTCATTTTCCAGTACAACATTTACCATGACAATATCCTCAAATAAAACATCAATCAGGTATAAACTATTAATTATCTCTTTTTCTTTTTTCCGGATTGAGTGAAATGGCTTAAAAGATAGTCCAAAAACACCACATATTATGAAACCAACCAAACAGCGGACGCTAACGAATTAATATCACAGAATAAAATCAACAAATTATGATAAAGGCATCTAAGAATATCAATTCGTATCAACTGTGGACTGGATAATTAAGAACAGAATGATTATAAAGAATAAATAATTAAAAACTAGATCTTTTCTTCAAACGATTTAATTATGTGAAGCTAAATAGGCTGCAGGTTTAAGCCTTCCAATATAGGATATCACGCAAGCCCTTATAGACTATAAAGCCAATGAGTCCACATGCACAATCTGGAAAATAAGAAAATAAGATAAATTGGACAAGAAATCAAGACTGTTAAGAATTAGATTAATGAACTCCAACAAAAATGAATCAAGTGAACGAACAACTCTTGCATGTCTAACCAAATACAGACACATGTAAGTGAAGTAAGGTTAGTATAGTGAGAAATAAATTAGAGCCTTTAGTGCAGCAAGCATTTTCCCAATATAAAATAGTCAAAAACAAGAAAAAGCAGAACAAAATTAGACCCAAAATCCCACTAGCCTAAGTCTCATCTCCATACAATTAGTAGTCAAAAAATACAGCTCAATAAGATCGAAAAACACAGAACAGATGAATACATCACATATCCCAACAATGATGGCATATTAAAAAATACCTCTAGGTTTTATTAGAACCCAAGAACAATAAGTAGGACAATATTAACAAAAACATAGAGCGTATAAGGAAAGAATGATGCCCAATAAGGAGAAGTACCTTGATACAATAGAATGGAGACGAATCACGAGCTTGACCATATATAAAACAGACAAGGAGGGGGAGAGAGAGAGAGAGAGAGAACCAGATATCGGTTCCTTGGCTGGAAAACGGCCACTGTGGCGTAGCTGAGGGGATATTTCACGCATGAACAGGATGCGTAGGCGAGGAGACTTGCGAGTCGCCTTCATTTAGCGGACAAAAATTGTAGGGTAAATATCATTTGAGTCCTCATATTTTCTCTTATATATAAAAACCTTTTTAATTTTCAAATTAGCAAATTACTGTATCAGTTTGAATCAAATTTTTGAAAATCAACAAAGAGTTTAAAATTTTAATATTCAGTAAGGTCAATCAAAATTAAAACATAATGATTTAAAAACTTAATAAATATTTCAAATTTGACAACTAAATTTTTTTTGAATGATAAATTTATAAAAAATAAGAACCCAAATTTCCTTTGAGAATTTTTAAAAAAGTAAGTTAAATGCTTAAATAATAAATGTAAAGTTAATTTTTAAGAAAATTAATTCAAATAGTATAAATTCTTTTTGATATCACAAAATACAAGATGAATTAAAAATATTATGTTTAATAATAAAATGTAAGGAGATATTTTTAAAAAATTTAATTCAAATAATATAAAATTTTAATAAAATTAAGTAAAGAAATAAAATGAAAATTCATAATGTGAACTATTAGTGACTTTCAAGGTAAAAGACTAAAAAGTCCCACACCATCAATGGGACCAATGGGTAGAAATATGTTTTTATTACAGCAGAATGGATAATATAAGGATAGATTTGGAGGGATGCTCTGGTTTTGGATGGATGTCATCCACAAGCTGGGAGTTTTCTCTTATATAGAATTTTTATAATGTCTACAGTTCTCTATCATTATCAATAATGGCTACAGTATGGCTACAGTTGCTCCATTATGTAGATGCTTCATTATTATGCTTTTACATTATTGTTGATTTTGCTTTATTGGATGCTAGATGCTCGTCCTTTGGCAGATGCTGTCCATTATTCTGCCTTTGATATGCCACACTTCGCATTTTATTATTGCATACTTTTATTGCTTGCTTTTTATTTTCACGTTGATTGTAATGAAGTATTTATTTGAAGATGTGCAGAGAAGAATATGAACATCTTTCAATAATTCTTCAGTCTGCGGTCCCCAAGAAAATTTTAACTGATTATTTTTCATAGGTCTGTCAGATGATTTTCATTAAATACCATATTTCGCCCATTACTGAGATATTTGGTTCTTGATATAATGATAATAATTCAGAAAGATTTATTTTCTGCTCATAATCCATGAGTATCCGAAAAATTCTTTTGTGGGAAGTCTACCTCTGGTTCTTTGTTTAAACATTTTTCATATTTGGAAAGCTGGTATATTAGATACTCCTGAGGTTCAACAAATGATGATATAATCTCAAATTTCAGAATTCTTTCATAGATTTCTGTTGTGGACATAACTGTCTTAATTATTTGTAAAAATTCTTATATTCTTCATAATGATGTGTATTTATAATAATTCTTTTTACTATTCTAAGTTCTATTGGTCTCTATATATTTGTTTCAAATGCAACAGATCATTCTCTGTCGCCCATCTGGCAGATAGAGTAATTATTCCTTTAACAAATATGGTAAAATTTTTGTCTTCATATATATCATCAAAGATCCTGTTCAAAAGATTCTTTGATAATAATATCATTATCTTCTTTAAATATTCTCTCCTTTTTGTCTTCTACATATAGGGGGAATTTATATTTTTGAATTTGTATATCACTTCTAATATGAGATATAGTTCTTCATATTATTCTGGGTGAAACTTTTCATAACGCTGAAGTAAATATTTAGAAAATTCTTCTTCATACAGAAGCTTCTTGGTAATGTTATGATGGGACATTTTCATTCTTAAAGCTGACTAGAACTGGTATTATATTTAAGTCTATTCTTGAATTATCTTTTATTTAACTAATGCTAGGTAAATCAATATTTTTTTGATCTTGAGTTAGGTCTTTTATGAGCAATTTTCTTGATAGAAGACTCATTGAATCAGTTCTAATTAAAGTTCTATTATATCCTATAGATAGTCTTCCTTTACTTATTTGTGGTTGTTTTATTGAAAGTTTTCTGTTATATAAGTTTTTTTTATTTCTTCTAAATTTATATTTCATTCTATAGAAAAAGTTGTATATCTTTATTAGTTAATTATTTAGGATATATAATTTCTGAATATTGATTATATAGATCATCTAACCTAATATCCGAGGGTATGAATCAGATTTCTACATTATTAATTTTAGAAAAATGTCCTAATAATCTCCAGGTGAAGGTTAAAGATTTACTTTCTTTTAGCATAAGAATATTTTCTAATTTATAAATTATCATTATAATTTGGACTAAATTTTCATCTTTTAAACTTATGAAAAGTTAGGAAAAATTTTAAAATTTATTACTTGCTATAACATGTTAGATTGTATTATGCTCATTGTTACTACAGAATTTTACATTATTATTTGAATCATATTTCCACATTATTACTTGGTCTAAATTTTCATTCTTTTGGTTAATTGTAAACTGAATTTTTTTTATATATATCTTTTTCTTTGGTGTTATTTTTTAATAGAAATTATTATCAAATATAAATAGCTCATTATATTTATTATTTATTGCGTCAATTATTCTTTCTATTTCTTCTCAATTATTATTATCTTCTTCTATTAATATATAGTTTATGTTTTCATTTTCTATTTCAGAATTTGATGTTGTTTGGGAGACTGATTCTGTATCATCAGACACACTTTTTATTTCTAGGGGTTTAAGTGAAATTACTCATAATTGTTTTTAGGACATTTACATGGTGGACACAAAAATTAGATTAATTTACAGATTTTATCATAAATTTCAAAATATTACAGATATCACGTCTAAAACAGTTATTTTTTTATTTTTCATATCCTGTAGTAAATTCTATCACAAGATTTAATCATAGTTAAATCTCAACAAAATCTCAGCCATTGATCGCATCGTTTAACTATCGACCTTCATATTAGGGCATCGCGGAGCTACATTGGTTCCGACGACAGCAAATTTACGCGTGCATCACTCAGCTTTTTGTATCTTCTTCTTACGCAGGCATTGCGAGCGGACATCGGACCTTTTTGAAGCCGACGATGACAGAACTCTGAAGCTGCAAGTGAGGTAATTTCATATCCATCATTACCCTCTGAGTGATGCTCGCGTGATACGCTGCTGCCGAAACCAATGCAGCTCCGCGATGCCCTGACATGATGGTCGATGGTTAAACGATGCAATCAATGACTGAGATTTTATTGAGATTTAATTATAGTTAAATCTTCTGATAGAATTTACTGTAAGATATGAAAAATTAAAAAAAAATAGCTGTTTTAGACGTGATATTTATAATATTTTGAGATTTATGATGAAATATGTGAATTAGTTTAATTTCTGTATGTGTAAATGTTTTTTTTTTTTTAATATAAACCGTAGTGTTATATGTACAATTTCTTCGTGAGGCCCTCTCTCTCTCGCTCTCTCAAAGGAAATCGAACGAGATGACGACGGCGGCGCGGCCAACGTGGGCGCCAGCGAAAGGCGGGAACGAGCAAGGCGGAACGCGGATCTTTGGCCCTTCGCAGAAGTACTCTTCCAGGGATTTGGCAGCCCACACAGCTTTGAAACCTAGGTTCGTCGTCTTTCTTCGGAAAGGTTCTTCTGTTTAATTTCATCTAGGGATGGTCAATTGATAATTTATCAGATTAATTCGGGGATTTTGTGGTTGCAGAAAGGAAGGGCAGGATACACAGGATGAGCTTCAGAGGAGGAATCTGAGGGAGGAATTGGAGGAGCGAGAAAGGAGGCATTTCTCCTCCAAAGACAAGTCCTATTCTGGTATCGAGACAATTCAGATTGTCCTTTGATAGTTTAATAACGCCTTTAATCGGCAAGCTTTAAATTCATGTGCTCAACACTTTTCATCTTTCTGTGTTTGCTGTTATTTGAATGTTTTGGTCTCCCGTGATCCACTAAATTTCTGTTTCTCCTTTTGACTCAGAGGATAGGGATCGGAGAAAGGGCGCTGGCTCTGGCCAGCTTCTCCTTGAAGGTTGGAGCTGTTTTTTTCTTTTAGATCGCTATCAATTAAACTTCTTACAATCTTAAGAGGAATATTAACTTTCATCTTGATGTTATCACCAAATAAACTTCATTTAGTGGGGAAGAGGGATGTTGAAGACAGAATTGCTCCTCGTGGTATAGATGCTGATGACTCTGATACTGAAGTTAAAAGCGATGATGAGAGGCATGTTTATCCCTCCTGTTTATATTTTTAAAATGCAAATCTCACTTCATCAGTTTTGGTCGAAGTTTTAAGGGGCATGTGTAAATTTATGCGTACCCATTGCTTTCTATATCTAAAGGTTGGTCTTTTCTTGTTTTGGCTGTTCCTCTTGTGCTCTGATGTGAAACTCCTGCCTTGGTCCAACGTTTTTAGTTCTATATGGAAGTACTAGCTTCACAGAGCATGTAAGTGTTCTTATAGAGGTTTATTAGGTTGGTAACTATGGTGACTGCTTACTTGTCTATTAGGTTCAAAGATAGGTCAGTCTTGTCGCTTTCCCATAGCAATTGATCCTTTCAAACTTGATTCCATGTATTAGGTGCATGTTGAATATATGCCTACTCTGTGTCACTCTTTATTCACTTTTCCCACTTTTTCTCACGCTTTTTCTTGGAGACAACAATAAGTCCTTTTTGGGTTGCCTATATGTATCTTTGTTGGATTCTCTTTCGCCATATTCATTGTAATTTCATCCATATGTTTTGGCAATCCTTGTTTGCATGTCACCACTTTGCCACCTTCCAATCTCTCTTTTTCTCTACAATTTTGCTCTAGTTTTTTGTTCGCCCCTATCTCCACGCCTATGAAGCACAGACACGACACGACACGGCGACACAGCAATTTTTCAAAATATAGAATACGGACACGGCATGACACGCCAAATACAATAATAAAATTAACAATTCATGCTTAAAAAAATATATAAAACATAATGCAAACTTAAATTTTGAAATATACACAACTTCTAAGTAGCACTAAAGTCTCATAAAATCAAGATGAGAACTTAAGAACAAACGTCGTCGGAATTATAAAGATTTGTGATATAAATTTAAGGTTTACTTTAAATAAGAAAAAATAGAATTTTACTTATTAGGACAATCACAATGAGCACAACAATAAGAGGAAGTAAGAGCTTACAGTATTGAAGATGAAAGAAGGATAAATGTGAAGTTAGAGTTCTAAATTTTTTGCGATTTGTTCATTTTCGGAAGACTTAAGGGCAATAAAAAAGGAAAAAAATTGATTTAACTTGGTTAACTTAGAATTTTAATTTATATTAGATAAAATTTTAACAATAATAAGAAATAGGTTTTTAGTTTTATTAAATAAAATTTTAATTATAATAAAAAATGAGTCAGATGCATCCATAAATTTTATTAATAATATATAATATTAATAAATAAATTTAACATTAATATTAAATATATCCAATTATATTTCATGCATTCTAAAAATATCTTGCATATCAGAAGTGTCTCAGAAGTGTCCTAAGGTGTCTCAAAGTATCCAAAAAGTGTCCTTTAAATATCCTACATCTAAAAGTGCCAAGTGGCGTGTCCGACACGGTGTCCCCGCATGTCCTCGCGTGTCTCCGAGTGTCCGTGTGTTCGACACAGACACAGCGTGGTTCTTGAAGTGTCCATGCTTCATAGCTCTACGCTGATGTGCCCTAGCTCTAAATTGGGTAATGGGTTGGCTTATTACTTGAAAGCCCCTTAATCTTTCATGAATTTTTTAGCCCTTGTACAAACCACAAAAGCATTATTGGCTCGTGTTAGCTTGTATCCTTTTTAATTATTACTTTGTTGAGCCTTTTATTAAGTTAATTGTGTTATATTTGTGTTTGTTTTTATTTTTTTATTACTGTACAAAGATTTACGTTCCTTGAGCTTTTATTTTAACACTAAACTGAACGTAAGTTCTTATTGTTAGTGATGATGACGATGAGGATGAAACTGAAGCTTTGATGGCTGAGCTTGAACGCATTAAGAAGGAGCGTGCTGAGGAGAAACTTCGCAAAGTATGCTTTTAAGTACTTATCTACTTTTCAACATTTTTTCCTGATTTAATAGGATTTTTGGATAGCTAATTCTATTTTTTATTTTGTATCCGTGCTATCAATGAACAAATCTTTAATCCCTATAGCATTAAAGATCTTACATTTTCCTTGGCAATGATATTAGTATGTCAGAGGTTAGGCACTTCTTTTCTTAAGAACATTATGAAACGGATTGTACTTGGAATCAGTTCTTGCATGCTTCCTCCTCAGATTGGAGTCTTTTATTTTGAATTGACGCATGCACAGCATCTAGTTATTTCCGTGCCCTAGATTCTTTGAATAAGGCATAATTTCTTTGAATTTGAATTTACATTTTTACTAATTAATTAATTTCAATTATGAATTATTTGATCATTTTGATTATTAATTTTGCTCTATTAAGAGACCTTAAATTTTATCAAATTACTATTGATTTAAAATTGAGATAACCAACTTTAATTCCTAAAGCACTGAACATGATTTACTTAAATCATAGTTGACTGCCCAAATCTTGCTCAGTAAATTCCTATTTTCCAATAATTCGAAATTATTTAATTCTTAACTTGTCTTGTGGGATTTAGAATTTTCTTGATATAAATTAAATATAGAATTATTATGCGTATTTGAGATAATTTTCATATAAAACCATTGGTTTCTTAACATTTAAAATAATTTTTGTCCTACATCAATTTGGTATTAGAATATTTACGTTCATATTTTTCTCGTATCAATTTGGTATTAGAGCTTGCTATCCTCTTTGTCTGCATCAATTTTAGTATTAGAGCATTATATCTGTATCCATTCCACATCAGGCCTCCAATTCTTTATTGTACTCAACTACACTTATTGAGGGGGAAAATACTAAATTTTAGAATCAAAGAGGTCTTAACCAGTGTTTCCACTTTTATAGGTAAATTGTGTTATTTTAGTTATTTCAATCACTCTATTTTCATTCAGTCTGTACCTGCTTTACTGTATTCATTGAACTTGAATACAAGAACATGTACCTATGCCTTTGATTAGTGATTATGTCATCCAATTGTGATCCAAAAATTTTGATACTTTATCCAAGAATCCACCCCTTATGTCTGTACCGTCAATCTTTTCTCCACCCAGCAAAAGCTGGATTGTCCCTTGCTGGCTTTCCTTTATTGCACGTTCAACTTTGGAGTTACCAAATTTATTGATGGAACCAAAATGTTAGAAGCCTATTTGTCACACTCGGTCGTTTCCTGATATTTTTACGTCAGAATTTGTCAACTCAATACAGTGAACGCTGCACGCAAATGATGTACTTAAATGCAAGACCACTAAAAGAGCTTGCAAGATCATAATGTAGTTTCGAAATACTACTACAACATCTTCATCAAACTATTTTGAAGTTTGATATGCTGAATCGAATATGGTGACTGCTTGTTACTACATATTGCAGTATAAAATTAGTATGAAGCGTCTTCCATTGTTACAGGATCGCCAAAAGCAAGAAGAGGAATTGAAGGCAAAGGAGGCGGAGCTTATGCGAGGGAACCCACTGATTAACATCAACAATTCTACTTCCTTCAATGTTAAACGAAGGTTACTTTGACTCAGCATCATCTTTTCTCAAGCCAGTCATATGAGTTCTGAGTTCAGTCTTTTGAATCCTCATTACCATTTTTCCAAACCAAATGCTATAGGTGGGATGATGATGTAGTCTTCAAGAACCAGGCTCGCGGAGAAACCAAGACACCGAAGCGCTTCATCAACGACACAATTAGAAACGATTTCCACCGCAAGTTCCTCCAGAGGTACATGAAGTGATTTTCTGCTCAACTGTGGAACATCTCAGATTTTCTTTTGGGCATAAAAATTAATGGCCGCGTTTGTATGTTTATGGGAAGTTGAGGATTTTACGCTTACTATTGGAAATGGTCGACTTTCCTCTCTCTATTCTGCTGGATTTCTGCTTCTTTGAATTTGAGAATACTTTTACTATCCTGTATGTGCAATTCAATGCTGTTTGTTTAAATGAAATTGCGTTGCCCAACTGTTGTAGATTTGTTGAAATCAGATTTAATGATATTATAATCTCAGTTTTATATGATGTAACGAAATAATCTGCCTTAAAAATATGATGTAAAATTTTATTATACAGCAGTCCATCGGATTAGATGATATTACACGTCTCTTTTCATAATTTGTGTTTTAACACTAATAAATTTGCTATATTTAGGCAAATTTTTATAATTTTTTTATCATATGAAATTTGTTCTTATACTTAAAAGAGAGATATTTTTAGTAGTCCTACATCCTTTAAGTCCCAATCTTAAATCTTAAACACTAATTAAATTTTAAATAAAAACTCAAAGATATTAGATTTTACTCAAAACTGCTATGTACTGGATCTTAAAATGTATAAATTATATTAATAGCAAATTACGTTAGATTAGTTTAACTTTATTATGTTAACCCTTCTTAAACGGGAGCGAGCTGCATATGTTTATTTTTTAATAATATTTTTTAACATATATTATCAAGTTGAATAATTATTTTATTTATATAATAATTTATAATTTCAATATAATATTGGACCTTCTAAAAACTTTTGTGATCTATTTACATTTTATAATATGATTTTTAAACTTTAAACCATAACATTTTAAGTCTGTCTGTATGGTAAGAAGGTATTATTATGTGATGTATCTTTATAATAGGTTTCTTTCTTTAGATACATATGTTAATATGTTATTGAATATGATAATGTTAGAATATAAAATAAAATTGATTAAAATATTAACAATAGTATAAATAATTATAATCTGAGTACTAACCAAACAAAAGCTAACATCAAAAAAAATTTCCAAATTATATTTAAGAAGTTAACCAAAAATGTGTGCACAATTTTTTTCGGTGATATTTCTAGTATTGAATACCCTCATAAGGCTCTCCCTCCTTTTATTTTATTAAAAATTAACATTAATGTTTTCTTCGAGGGCATTAATATGTAATATCATATCCATCTAATTGAAAAATTAATTGAACTAACAAAAAAATATATGAAAAAATTAAAAAAAAAAATCATAAATCAACTTGATATTATCCTACCCTACGCTCAAAGATCCGAATAATATTACCCAAAATTTAAATATGAAATTACTTACAGGAACTTACTTATACCATGTACAAAACTTAGGTAAATGTAAAATGAACTACAAATCTCACATTTAAGTAATTTATTCAATAACTCTCTCAATGCCATCTTCAGTTTTCAGACCTGTTTAGTAGCAAAGTTGGACATCAACTTTTTAAGGTTAATAAAATAAATACTTTTTCTTTATGATTTTTGCACAATATAAAACATTTGAACCTGCTATTTTTTTTTTTGATTAATTCTGGTCCGAGGGTTCGTCTCCAGAGTCAGCAGCATCAACAAAAAAACAACAATAATAATAATATAAAAATAAAAACATAACTGCACAAAAACATATATGCAATCCTTCTTGTCTTTATTACAACACTCTTATCAAGCAAATACAATTATTGTAATTACTTTGTTATATCGTTTTTAACCTAAACTGATTTTCTTTGAACTTATCCATAATTAATACTATTCTAATTTTCTCAAAAATATAATGCTGAAAAATATAATGTCTCATGTGCCAAAAAAAGAAAATATAACTACAAATGTGTGTTTAATTTTATATATACAATTATGCAAACTTGTATGATCAATTTATGAACGTGTAAGAAAGAAACTGCTGATGCAAATCATGCAACAGCTGGTGTAGAAAGAAAATTGATGAAATATATTTTACTATTCAGGACTGAAAAAAGTCACATGACATTTTAGACTTTTCATTAGAACCTTTTTTTTTCACTCGCAAAAACAAATATTTCCTAGGAAGAGTTTTTAAAGACAATAACTTAGATCATGCAGATTATATATGGAGAAAAAACAAAAGCAAATATCAAGAAATCATAGCTAAGTATGCATTTTAAGTTATAGGAAGAATGCAAAGGGTAATTCCCCCAAAAAACTCTAAAGGGGAAGCAGACCAGGAACTACCACCTAATAATGCCTCCCCTTCAGAAGTTCACTGCACCTTTTGAGAGCTAATTCATCTCACGAAATCTGGCAATGGCCTTCTTCTGTATGATGGTTTTGTAGCTGTCCCCTGGTTGCGCCTCCAATGACTGGTCGACCATTTTTCGCTGCTGGCTCCCCAAACCAGCCCTGTCATCCACTGCTCTCGCCTGGACAGGTTCTCTGATACCGCTGCCGTCTTTTCCCAGTCCCTGTATGTTTGTGACAGACGAAAAGAAATAATCCAGAAACAAATAATGTTAGTATGAGATATGATCTTAATTGCTGGAGCAATTTTTCCAATCTTTTAGTCGTATGGGAGTCGAAACTACTAGATCCAACTCAAATAGCAAGCCATTCCATGGAAGTTCTGTTAGCAGCCTACGAAAAAGGCATACCTGGCATAACGATTTCTGTAGACTGAAATATGCTTTAAAACTATGCCATCACAAATTTCGTCACTCTAAATTATGCAACTTTAAGCAAAAATGACAAGAAGACTATTTGACTATTTGACTTGGCTTCCTTCCCAAAAATGTGCCAAAATGACAGCCAATACTTCATGGACTTCAGTATTTCAAATCTACGTAAAATCCGGATTGCATGAAACATCGTAATAGATACTATTTTAAGTAACAATATTGATTTGATTGTTACCATAAAAAAAAAGATTTTGTTTCAAACAAATAAGTCCTTTTTAAGGAATCAAGGGGACAGCAATCTAAATGGTACATGTTTGAATGCAAATTAAACACAAAGTATGCCAAAAAAATAACAAAATCTTAAAAAAATAAGAAATAAATAACTTTTGAATTAATTTGATTTACAGGGGGATTTGATAATAAGTAGACTTGAACTTTTTGCATAGGGGAAAAAAGTCTTCTTCCATGAAAATGAAAAAAAAAATCATGAACAATTGTACATTCAGGAGTAAGTTAGATGAGTCTCTTATTATTATTAAAATTTTACCTAATATAAGTCAAAATTCTAAGTTAAAAAAGTTAAATCAAATTTCTTCCTCCTTTATTGCCCTTAAGCCTTACGAAAATGAACTAATCGAAAAAAGTTTAAAACTCTAGCTTCACCTTTATCCTTTTTCATCTTCAACACCGAGAGCTCTTACTTTCTCTTATTGTCGTGCTCACTGTGATTGTCTTAATAAGCAAAATTATATTTTCTCTTATTCAAAGTGAACCCTAAATTTATAGCTCAAATCTTTTTAATGCCGACCACGTTTGTTCTCAAGTTTTCATCTTGATTCTATGAGGCTTCAGTGCTACTTATAAATTGTTTACACTTAAAAATTTAAATTTCTATATGTTATATATATATATATATATTTAAAGTATAAATTATTAATTTTATTATTGTATTTGGCGTGTCATGCCGTGTCCGTGTCCTATATTTTAGAAAATCGTCGTGTTGCTATGTCATGTCGTGTCATGTTCCGTGTTCCTGTGTTATGTCCGTGCTTCATAGGCAGAACTATAGCATAAGAAAAAGTCCAAGATACCCTCTTAAAATGTCCTCGTAAGATTAATTGAGTTGGCTGCATTAACTTCAACTACAAAATGGAATGGAAGGATAATAAATCCAACCTCTTGACACCAACTTCACTATAGAGCAAGCACCCAACTACCTGAATTGAATGGGAGAGGAGAATGTCCCTCCCATCTAACTTTTGTAGCATCCTTAAAAAGGATGCGACTTAACGTACCTTTTGTGCTTTTTTTATGAGTTAAATCTATGGCTTAGGCCATAATTTCAAAAAAAACTACCTAAGTTTTCCCGGCCTCATTTGGTCAGAATCTATTTTTGGGATGTTTTATGTTTTTTTTGAGCTAGAGTAAGAAAAAAATTGTATTTTAATATTACTATGTGAAATAAAATTATTTTAGTATCGAGGATTGTATTGGATGTGAAATAAAATTAATTTTTTTATTGAAGTGTGTTTAGAATATGAAATAAAAGTAATATTTAAAGTTTTTTTTTAATGTGATATTTCAAGTTTAAATTTGTGTAGAATGTAAAATAAAACAGATTTTAAATATTTAAATTTATGTATGATATGAAATAAATAAAAAATATTGATGGAAGTGTTTTTGAAAAATTTGATGGCTTTTCTAGCTCCAATCAAGTGAGGCTTTGTTTCAGATTTATAACTTTTTCCCTACTACAAAGCTATTTCAGCATGACACCATTAAATATAAATATAACAGAAACTTTATATAAGTTTGAGCAGTATAGAAAGTACCGATCCTTCTTGCCAGCCCATACTGCGAAGCATCCTGTTCCCTACATTGCTTTCATCAATGGCTCGATCAGCAGTAGTCACCTCATAATCTGGAACATCAGCAGCAGGACGCCCTCCACCCACTCCTGGGGGAAAAGGCATTGCTCCCATAGCCGAGGATGGGCCCTTTCGGTACGGATAATCAGAATCTTGACATATAAACAAATTTCTCCAAAGTTACGTTTCCAACAAATACATTAAGGTACCAAGCAGTGAATGTGGCCGAGAAATTTTATCCTATACAGCACAGAGCTGGAAATCATTTGATCTAAATAACAAATAAAGAATATACAAATAGAAGAGTGCAAACCTAAGACTAATTAGCATGTTTGTATAGCGAGCAGACATAATAAAAAACGTTCTCTTCATATATTGACAGTGTTTATCTAATGCAAACATAGTTTATGATCATTAGCATATGATAAATCCGACACCTACAACATTAAGATATGGCAAAAGACATGCCCCATATAACTGCCAAGTATAATAACGAGTAAGATATGCGTAAGCATTATGAATGTTTCAACCCTTACTTGAATCCCCAAAGTCCGATAGTTCATCCCCAAAAGAAGATGATCCATAACGGCTTCTCCTCTCGGCTGCCCGATCTCTGTAAGCCGTTTGGGGCTGATTTACTTGCATAGGAGTCTCTGAAAACCTTCGCTTGCCGCTCCCTGCTGACACTTGTGATGAATATGAACCTAGAGCTGATGCATCTGTTTTGAAGGCTGGAATAGATGACTGGACCTCAGTATTCACCCTCGATGATGTTTCCATGGCCGTAGTTGAAGTAACCGGTGGTCCTGAAAACTTTGTGTCTGCTCTTATTACCCCTCTCCCACTACCTCTGATAACACCCATTATGGATCCACCACTACTATTACCAGAAGACCTGGGCTTGACCTGAGAATCCATTGCAAAACCTGAGCTACTGGGAACCTCTTTTACATTTGCAGCATCGGTCTTCAATTTGCTTTTGCCACTATAATTGCCCAGTTTATCATCTGTTGAACCTGGTTGTTCATTGTCTTCAAGAACAACACGAGCTGCCTGTCCCTCACTATTTCTCTGTTTCCACATTGCAAGAACATTATTCATCTTTTTTTTGCTGGCAATAATACTGCTTTTTGACGCTAACTTAATCTCTTTTTGCTTCTCCTTCTCCTTCTTTTCCGCAGCAAGTGCAGCTGAAGCAGCAGCTTGCACAGCATCAGCCAATGAAGTCTTCTCACTTGATTTTGTGGTAGAAGCAGGGGCTGAAATGATTATTTTCTTGTTATTAGCGCCAGAAGATGCCTTTGAAGCATCAGGTGTTGATTCTCCAGAAACCTTGTTGTTGCTCTTGTCCGTACATTGAACATACTGCTGGCTTTTGTGATCATAAGAGTACCAAATTCCATTATTGCCATCATAATAGAGACCTGCATATACATACAGGAAGTCAAAAAGGCATGTATCTGGAAATCTAAACCTAAAAATTATGCTTGGAACATAACTTTGTTTGGCGCGAAGACTAAAATCAGGACCAAAATGGTACTAGTTTAAAAAAGAATAATAATAATAATAAATAAATTTTTTTAATCATTTTATACAAATTTTAATATAAAAAAATATTATTTTACTTCACATACTTAATCATTTTCAATAAAAATATCTACTTATTTCACATCCTAGACTAAAATATTCGAATCGAGTATTTTGATCTAGGATATTTTTGTTGAAAATTATTGAGTATGTGAAGTAAAATAATATTTTTTTATATTAGAATTTGTGTAGAATAATTAAAAAAAATTATTTATTATTATTATTGTCATTTTTTAAACTAGTACTATTTTGATCCTGATTTTGGTCCTTGCGTCAAACTGCAGTCATGTCATACGAGCAACAAGGAGTTTCTTTATCATTCACTGAGCAACTCATATTTCATATAAAGGAAAAGAAAAAAAATAGTAAAACAAACCTGAATTTGCATCATAATAAAATCCAGAAGCTGCATCATAATAGTAACCAGATTTTTCATCCCAAACAAATCCAGCTTGAGGCACTGAGGTGGCATTTTGAGGTCCCGTACCTCCATTTATATCAGTTCCAGCGGTAGATTGCTTATCATCCGGATTATACTCCTTAGGAGCCCAGCCAACAGCATCATACTGAAAATGAAAAAAAGGCACGCTACTTCATAACAATTGACAACTCAAAGACTATTTCAATGTAGATTAACAGTCATGGTGAAATCCATAAAAGTTTAAAGTCATCAAAACTTTTCTGAGCAGCAAGACATAAAACTCATCAGAAGTCGACCACTTCTAGTAATTTTTAACAAATGTCTGTACATTGCATCAATTAGATATACACAAAATGATAAAATGAGAAATGAATATATCTACGAGAAAGTTGAAAGAGTATCAATTAAGGATAAACTTAAAGAAAGTTAGCTTAGATGATTTGGATATATAAATCGTAGGCCAATTGAAGCTCAAGTATGGAAAGTTGAATTATTAGATCTTGCCCATGTAACAAGAGGAAGAGAGAGACCAAAAAAAGATATTGCAAAAAACTACAAGGAAAGAACTTACACACTTAGCTAAATAAGAATTTGTTAGCTAATAAAGTGCAATAAAAACAAATGATTCATATAGTTGACCCCACCTAGTGGAATCAAATTTGGTTGTTGTTGTTGTTACCTGTATACTGACATCTATTTGAAGTGTGAAGATGTCAACTGCTATATCAAATCAAAGTCTACAAAACATGATTTAAGGATAAGTAGCTTCCTATTACAAGCGGAATTGAAGGGGCACAATAATTTAAAATTAGAATACAACCATTAATAAGATGTTTTATTTTTCAAATTTAATATCTTTTGAAATTCTACTTTTGCATAATTTTAGTTAGATATTCGATATTGTTCCTTCTCATACTAATAAGTATTTATTTTTCCTACTTTGCTGATTTCTACAAGTTTTTCTTTACATGTATGGGTAATCTCCATAAATTATTCCATCTGTTACTCCCTCGTGTAGATCTTGATGTTTAGCAAAGTGTTTAAGTTAATTTATACTAATAAATCTATTTATCATTTGTGATCACAAGATTATCAAAAGCATATACATTATTAGTGATTAAGTGGTGTGAAATGATAAAGCATTAAGTCGAGTAAATTTATATCTTAGTTTTGATCTGTATCATTGTATCTTCTATTTTTTTAAAAGTAGATTTATTGTGAGGTTGATTTTGGATGCAAGAATAAGTTAGATGTAAGTTTAAATACTTAGAATTTCATAAGTGTTAATTAAATCATTTTAAAATCGATTAAAAATTAAAATTGACATGTGTCCTGAATGACAGCAGTGAAGTTGACCTCAGGTTCTATGAACTCCAAGGAGATTGGAAGTTGGCTAGAAAGCGACCTACAGTAGTGAGGTCGAACTGCAAAGTCGAGCCCTAGCAACAGCCCTCAACAAAGAGTTTGGCTTTCTAGGGGGATTTTTCTAGGTCGACCTCAGTAGTAAGGTCGACCTAAGATCAACCTCAGACCTAACCATTGGCCTATTTAGAACGCCCAACTGCTACTTGAGGGTCAACCTAAGGTTGACCAATTTGCATATCTCAGCTAGATTTTCTAGCCATTGGAACCATCATTATTTAAGAAGATAGGGGTTGTCGGGGCTTTCCTCTTAGTTCATTGACTACTCTAATTGCTCCCACAACCACCATCTTCATCCATCATTCTAAAGTAATAAAAACATTTAAGTGGAGGAAAAAAAAAGTGTTAATGGCAATTAAGGCGTGATAAGTGCTCAAGCTGCCAACAACTCTTCTTCTAGCATTCAAGATTCAATCATAACAAAGAAAAGTGTAATTTTCTGACATTATAATATTTTATTCTTTTACTTTTGACTTTACTTTGTGTATAAAGAGGGCCTCTAAATAAGAGTTAGACAGGGTGAGTAAGTGTACCCTCACTTAAAAATGAGTAGAGCCTCTAGTGAGTGGCTAAAGGAGGGTTTGTGTATGGGATTTTCCATCTAAACTAAGAAGTGTGCTATAGTGAGATTTTTCCAATCAATTTGAGGTGGAGTAGGCTCAAGTTTGAGCTGAAAAATGTTATATTGCGTGTTCATTATGGATGTGATTCTCTTTTATTATTTGCTTCTTCTTACATTAATTATCATATTACTAGTATTTTTGAGTTATTGTACTAATAACTTATATCAAGTAAATTAAAATCTAAATTTTTTAATTACGTCTATTCACCCACCCTCTAGATGTCATACTTGATCCTACGCCGTCTTGCGTTCCCTAACTTCAAATAATTAATAAATAACTCCCCCCCACTCAGTTTCAGTTCCTTTCTCTACCTATTCGGCATCACCAAAGTTACGAAGAGTGGCAGATATAGCCTGCTCTTTTCTACTTGTTAGCATTCAGGATTGAGAATACATAGAATTTAAGAACCATGCAATGCTATATTAAACGATAAAATAAAGTTTCAAAAGATCTGAATGCCGTGATTTAAAAAGTTTACAGAAAGCGCTTGCCCTTGAGAAGCATGCAAAACTGAGTTTTTTTAAGGCACTTGCCATCCCTTTTCATGTTAGTATGATTTCAGGATGAGATAACATCGGATTAAAGAATCATGCAATGCTTTCAAATGGCACAATAAATTTTACAGGAAGCTTTTCTTTAAGCACATGCCCCTCCCTCCCTCCCTTGAGAAGAATGCAAAACTGAGTTTATTTTAAGCACTTGCCCTCACTCCCTCTCACCCTTGAGAAGCCTGCAACCTGAGCTCCTCTTAAGCGCACCAGATGCAGGACCATGAATGCTCCCCTCCATCCCTCCCTCTCACAGGAAAAAACAGAAGCCAATACCAATGCAAAACCTAAATGCGAAAGACAGGAAGAACCTGCTGAGAAAATGTCGCTGCCTCAATTGCAGCAGCAGCAAGACTGCTCGACTGTGGTGCACCAGATGCAGGACCATGGATGCTTTTTGCATAAGCTACACGTAGAACTTGCCCATTCTTCTCAAGGGTTGTCCCATTGGTTGCTTCAAGAGCTTTGGTGGCATCCTCGACCTAACATCAAAATCAAAGTTATTAACCTAGCCATCGTGACACCAACAAAGCAATAATTATTCTGTCAAAAGTGTTACCGAATGGAAATGCAGGAAAGCGAACCCTCTAGACACATGGGTAAACTTGTCCCGTACAAGGCGGAGATCCTAAAATTCAACAAAAGTATGCAAAGCCTAATCTGATTGTGGTGCAAGGCTATTAAATCAATATAAAAAACATCATACCTTTATAGGAGCATACTTTGAAAACTCATATCGAAGCATATCCTCATCAGCATTCTCATCCAATCCACGAACAACCAAGACATGAGTTGGGCCTGAAAATCAAATTTAGATCACCTAGCAAGAATAATTGATAAAATGCCAAAACCTGCAAAACAAATAAGGATACCAGCATCTGATCCTTTTCTTCCCATGGATGATGGAGGAGCCATATCAGCTGGTGGAGCATCATCAGTTCGAGGTTCATTGCACTGAACAGAAATATGAAGTCAATACCAGTAATGACGAGAAAAACTAAAGTATTATCATCCTTGCTCAAGCATAAAAAACCTAGGCATGAAAAGGAACTAGAATAGATGTTCAATTATTGAAGACAAAAATGGTTCTGATTTATTTTCAAAACAAATAACTTAATGGAGAACAAGACAGATTCCAATTTACACTCGAAATACATATAGCCCTTTCTTCATCTTTCATCAATGCCTCAGACTCTGATCTTATAACCATTCACCTCTCCTTGACAACACTCACACCAACCCCATCAGACAAGTTTGACATCTATAAGGCTCTTGATCTCTCTCTACTTGACAAAATCCACCTTGAACTGTGGGACATCTCGAGAGAGACAAACATGCCAAAGCTTAAAAACTAAAAAGGGGTAGGACAATATTTCATCATTAAAGAAATGCATCATTGAGAGGAAAGACCTTAACAAATTCAAAAGCTTAAGCTTTCATTCTCAGACCTCATATGGCTACTCTTCAACATCTCATGCAGAAATCCACTCACTTCCCTTTTCGGTCCAAAAAGTACAAACCAAAGCCTACCAATACACTGTCCCTGATAGGAACATAACTGAGGACTTGATGCCCTTCTTACCTAATCTTTCTTCAATAGCATCAGTTCTAGAGGCCTAATGATAAGTCTCCAAACTAGGATGGCTTTAAATTTCTATAGAACCACTTGATCTATCATTGGGAAATTGGTTCAAGTAGATTCCTTCTTTTGTATGGAGCACATTTCCTAGGACTCTCAAAACCATTTCTTCCATGCCCTCTCCAGATACTCTCATACTAACCCCTTAACTGATTTCAGACCAATTCAGTTTATGGGCACTCAAAGATTATTGCCAATAGAATCCCAGCCATCCTTGTCCACATCCGTAAGGATAGATCGTAAGCTGATCTCTTAGATAAATTCTTGCTACCCAGTTTTATTCCTGGTTTCCAAACAAAGTTAAATTTAGATAGCTTCAGTATGAAGACTAGCCTTCATAAAGCCAACTCCTCCTTGGAGAATTCCTCCTCTTAACAGTAAGGGAAATAATTTCCTATCAACTTCATCAGTTAGAAATCCACACAACCTAAACTAATGTTCAGCAAATCTACACCAGCTTAATTATGCGTAGGAAAGCTGTACTAGACTAATCAATGGATGGGCAATCTGCAGCAACTGATCCTTTTTTTAAACTACTGATCTTATTAAATTGTTTGAAAAACATTCAACTGATTAAATACATATAATATTTGAGAAATCCTACAGCAACTGAATTCCAACCACTAACATTTGTTTTCTTTTTTTGGGTTATATCCCATATTTTAGTTTCTAGCATACATTTAGTTTATTTAATTTTTGTGTATGCCATGACTTGAAAATACATCAATATCTATGAAACAATCCATCAATAACAATGGAGACCACCATTGAAACAAAATGCATCACATTCCCAGTAGACAAACCAATCAAGTCCACCA
Organism: Apostasia shenzhenica; assembly: GCA_002786265.1. Classification (NCBI taxonomy): domain Eukaryota; kingdom Viridiplantae; phylum Streptophyta; class Magnoliopsida; order Asparagales; family Orchidaceae; genus Apostasia; species Apostasia shenzhenica. The sequence goes on from KZ451927.1 coordinate 573,095, forward strand.
CCGAAGTAACCATACTAGAGTCTGATTGCATTGGTGACACTTGTTAGATGCGACATTGTGCCAATGGGGTTGTAGTGTGAAGTGTTAAACATATTCAAGCAGATTTCAGACTTTATGGAGCTAAGCGTAGCATTCTCCATCAACAACAACAACAGAATCTTTTTCCACTAACGTCTCCTTTGCAAGTCAAGCTCAAGGCGAAGGCGAAGGCGATGGCGATGGCGGTCAAATGTAATAAAAGGAGCCTATGACTTCAATTAGAAGTTGCAACCCTACATTATTGTTGGCTAGCGTGCAACTCCAAAGTGCATGACAGACTGGTCCATCAGCAAAGGCTATTGCCATCACTGCGCTAAATATCATGGTTAATGATTTGATCCACCACTAGAGTGATTCGAACTCAAATACCCATCTAAGGCCTTGTATTCCCACATCTAATAATTAGGTTCCCCTTACTCCTAGATAGATTAAAATTAACTTTGATGGTTCAATACAAGTAGGCAAAATTGAAACTGGATATATCATCAGGCAGCACCAATCGAACCTTATCCGAGGCTTAGGCAAAAGAATGCTAATGTGTGTGGTACCTATTGCAATGGAATGGGCTCCACTTGAAAAATTGAAGGCGATCCCAGATGACATCCTAAGGACTTGGGAAGTCTGGCTAGAAGGCGACTCCCAGTGGTGGTGCTTCAACTCATTTAGAGCAGATTACACCAACATGAAATAACCCAAAGACAACTATGCCTCATTCAACATCAAGAGAGCCATGTAAAGTAGTAGAGTGCAGGGAGGGCCTTATGAAAGCATAAATACAGTGTATCATCCTGAGGCACAACAGAGAACTCGAAAACAATGATGGCTGCAATGAACGAAAAGATTAATTAATTATACCTTGTATGTTTGGGTTGTCTTGTCAGTCATATACTTTTGCTTCCACATTGTATTCAATATGATGCCTTGCACCACTCGCACGTGAGTTGTTTTTCAAGTATCTATTTGGCCTTGTAGACATTTATCCTTTTCTTTTTTTTTCTAGGTAAACTCTATCCAAACTCTCTTTTCATCATATTTAGAACCTTTTGACCTAAAGAACCAATTGGTCACGTAAGGTCATAGCATTCTATATAACTTATGCTTTTATGCCATCAGTGAAAATGGGCATTCCAATATCAAACAGAATACCAGGATAACAAAATAGACTGATTTCAAATCAAATTAACTCATATTCAAATAAAATCAAAATTGTGTTCAAGTGAATCTAGAATATTTTAAATCGAGTTTAAGCTAACACAAACTTGCTTGAACTAGACTTAGTATATAGCACTCGAGATGTCATCTTCTTGATAATCACATTGACAGTTTGCTAGTGTATGATTTGTTTAGGCAAACGCTCATGTACCTTACTAGTTTGTTAATTCTTTATCTGATGTAGATTAATTAGTTATACCTTGTATGTTTGTGTGACCTTATGAGTCGTGTAATTGTGCTTCCATATTGTATTCAATATAGTACCATGTGCCACTTGCATATGAGTTGTTTTTGGGGAATCCGTCTCACCTTGTAGACATCAATCCTTTTCTTTTTAGCTAAGGAAACTCTTTTTTTTTATAGATTGGCTAGGGAAACTTTATTAACTCTCTTTTTTTCATATTTAGCACCTTTTGACCTAAAGAACCAAATTGGACACCTTAGATCATAGCATTCTGTATATCTTTTTCTTCTGCTTTTAATACATTGGCCAAGGCTGCTAACATTCCCCAAAACCAATCAAATCATCATAAAACATAATCAAACTAAAACATTTATGCCATTGGTGAAAGTGGATATTCCAATATCAAACAGATTACTAGAATAATGAAACAGCAGTTACAAAAACGGGTGGAGAAAGACTGCATAGTGCAAGAGTTCACCTATACCTACATAAGTTTGCCACCCAAACCATTTTAGTTTTTCATCAACCAAGAAAAATGGGGGAAAATGAAGCACATTTTATATGGTACATTTTTTTACCAAAGAGAACCTGAATTTATAATTAGGAAATAACCCAACTATTATATTCCAGGTTAAGTCTTAACTAGTCCTACTCTGAATCTTCCAGTTTGCCCATTACAAGTGAAATTTGAGAAGATCAGCAACACGGTATAACATTCAAACATACAAATTTGGAAATGTGTAACAGCAAATGTGTATTATCTCGTTGAGTTCTCTTAGCTCAATGGGGAAGGAGCTTGCCTGGGAACCAAGGGGGTCTTAAGTTCAAACCACACTATCACCACAATTTCCAAGTAGAGTGGGGGAAATTGTGAGGCCAAGAGGTGAAATCAAAAAATACAAATGTGTATTATCTCATATAGAAGGGATGAAGCAGTAATAATAATATTAAATGCTGAAAACATACGAACAAACCTGAAAACAAGAAATCCGGCGTGCAAAATTTATACAACCACAAATCGTACAGATCCAATCAGATGGAGGAGCTGATCTACCATATCCATAGCCAGATTTTGCAGAACCTTCATGACCTAAAGTAGGTGCACCAGCCCCACCGGTTGGCTTACTACTGCAGAATTAATGTTATCAAAACAAAGTAGCTGGATCTCACAACTCTGTTATTTCTTTTGTGCAAGGTAGGCTTGGGGGTGGGAAGAATGAGATGGATCAAGCATGAAATTTAATTAGTGCACAGCAAGCGCGAGGATAACCATCACAGTAAAGAATTGACAGCACAGTAACAAACATTAACATAGCACATTCTGAACAAGTTTCAGAAGAAACTTTAATACAAATGACAGAAAACATTGTGCAGCATTTTTTAATAATGACTGGACCAAATAATCAAAAGAAAATGAATATAAGGAATTTATTTATCCATAAGGAAAAATACAAGGAAACTACTCGTTTTCACAAGTTAACAGAAATGATTCTGCTACAGTTAACAGTAAGCTCTAGAATCTGCTCCAACAAAAATGCAAGCAGCTATTAATTTAGAAATTCCCTAAACCTGGATGACAAACAACCTTAACAAAGGTATTAAGCATCAGACACTATAACCATAATGTAAGCACTCAAGCACATCGTATCACTTGCCTAAGCATTATTATTACAATATTTCAAAACACAAAAAGGTTACTTATTATGTTGTGCTCAATGATAGTCAAGCCAACTACATATATGACTTCTATACCAAACAATACCAGGACTGAGCTGCTTCCCTTTAACATTGAATATAAGCCAGAAGTTGAGAAACAACTATCTTGGCATACAAAAAATGTTGCAATACAAGTGATGATTGATGAACGAACAAAAACCCAGAGAACAAGCAAGTTCCCCTTAAATAACAATAGATGCAGAATTTCATGTGCCACATAAGATTTTCAAAATCAAACAAACAGTAACAACATAAAAAAGTAACTGAATAAAAAACAAACAAGAAAATCAAAACACGTAATAGCTTGCAATAGCTAGAACAAACTCTAAACTTCATGCATTTCCAGCTAGTAATCAGAACTAATTTAATCTGGAATACAAATTGAAAAATTAAATATCACCATTTAAAATAAGTACGGAAGGAGAAAGAGCTATGATGCAGATGGTAGATATTAAAAGCCAAGCTGCATGGAATTGAAGGGTTCATCAGAAGTATGCAAATCAAATGCCTGCTGTGAAAGAAAGACCGATCAATCATGCAAGAAAGCCTAGTGCAAGGATGGTTTTGGTTTAAACAGAAACCATCTAAATTAAACAATCAAACTAGTGAGTCCAAAACTTATATTAACAACGCATACCTACATTGAAACAAATATAAGGAAATATTTTTGGTAGAAGCATGCCTTTTGCAGTTCCAAGTTATAAAATTATGTAAATAATTGAATGTGCACTTCCTCTTTAAAGAATCGGAAGAAAGTATGGACCTACGAAAGGGACAAGAAATGCTTTTACAACTAAGGTCAATATCTGTACTCAAAGAATAGCATTTCCAAGCTCTAAGAATCTGAAAAATTATCAAATATGCACTTCTCCATAAAGAACTAGAAGAAACAGAACATGTTACTGCATGGACCTATGAAAGGGACAAGTACTTCTTTAACTCTACAATTACAGGTAAATACCTATACTCAAAGAATAGCTTTCTTCCATCAATAACAAGACCATTCTCCCCAATGCCATCCATCATGCTACGAGCAGCTTCCTGCATTCAACAAGCATGGTCCTGAGCATAACATCATTTCATTAGTTACTGTAAGAGCAGATAATGCATCTGTTTCCCACCACAGAAGGGAAGTCAATAAAGGCAAAGCCACGAGAAACACCAGAATTGCGCTCTTTTATAATGCGCACATGACGAAGGGGTCCCCATTCACCCTGAGAAATAAAAGGAACAGGTTGGACGAAAAACAATAAAAAAAACACTGACTGCATATCAAACTTCCATTAAGGATCGGATAAATTATCAAAGGAAAATCATACAAGCATCTGATACAGATCTTCTTCAGTTGTCTTCTGCGATAAACCTTTTACAACCACTGTTGCGGATGGGGCCTAAGAATTTTAATTTTTCAGATAACATTGGTTGCCATAGGTATTGATGAGAAAAAGCCAACAACATTAACATAAATGGGATTTTGTTTCAAAAAAAACATAAATGGAATTTTTAAGGAAAATAATACCACTGAAGAATCACTATATCGTTTCTCGTCAAAATCATACTCTCGGCGCTTATCATAAATGTCATAGCGGTTGTCATCATAGCTGTCCTCTCTATAACTACGACCACGATTTCGACCTCTAGGGGATCTTGATCTGGATCTATCATTATGTCCACGAGATCTAGAATGATCATAACGCCTACCATATGGACTTTGATCCCTCTCTCGACTCAATCCCCTATTTTCTCGTTCATGATCACGAGAACCACGTCGTCGCCAACTACTTTCACTTCTTCCCTTGTCTTGATCAGACTCATAGTCATACCGGCCAGAATCATACTCCCTTTCACGACTGTCTTCTCTGCTTTCATGGGATCCTCGATGTCTAGGATCATAACGGTCACGATCTTCATCACGATCTCTAGCCCCTGACCGAGCATGCCTTTCAAATGCATTCTCATGATAACCATCTGCATCATAATGGCCGTCCACATGACGATACCTATCATGAAATGAGTCAGTCTCTTGAAAAATTTTTGGATCATTGAAGTTATCAATCTCAGTAAATGTTCCAGCAGGCCTTCTAGAATCTCGAGACATGGCATATTCTTCATCAAAATGTCTCCTTCTATATTGAGACCACATGCCAGAATTTGGAGGAGGTGGATAAAAGTCCCTATCAAGCATCTCTCGTGGATAAGCATCTCGTGAATATCTTGAATCTCGAGAAAATCCTTCATCCCTCCTACCACCAAAAGATCCACCAGCCCTGCCAAATTAAGGATGGTAAAGTGGAAGAACAAAGTCCAGTAACTACTATACAGAAGACTAGCAAATTAATGTTGACTTGGAAAAATAAATGTGCTGGGAACAGATTAGAGAAAAAACACAAGCAAAAGAACGACCAGAGAAAAAGTCATCAGACAATTTATTAGTTAAGGTTAATAACTTAATATTTCCATAAAACACCAGCAGTTAGACACCTGAAATCTGGCTCATGGACTGCGCCATACCCCTCCAATGCCTGTACATTAAACAGAATAAGCCAAGTCAGCAACAAATTGTCATGGAAGGAGCAGAGAAATCCATTCCATATGAACACTGGCCCTTTGCTTCCAATGATAGTTCTTTATGGAGATGTCAGTAAACATGGAGGGCAATCACATGAGCCATTAAATCTTCTACATCATCCCGGATAAGTAATAAAGGAGAAAACTGCAATTACGCTGTTAGTATCCCATCCTTGTTGTACACCATAACGCCCTGGATCCATTTCTTGCAGTCAGCACAAAAGCTGTCCTGCAAGGTTCTTGATGAGCTCTTACAAGTACCAGGTGCAGGCTGTTTTGATATCTGTCCTGCAATGGATGCACAAATAGACTGTTATGCCCTTTTCAATATTGAACTAGCCCTTAACATTGGCCTGCAGATGTACTAGAATCTTCAAAGCAAGTCAGACTACAAAACCATTCTTCACACTTTTACAACACAACTAATAGGCAGTTTACAATAATAAAAAGTCAATGTTACCTGCAGTTATTGCATCAAAGAATAAACTAATTACATTACCAAATCTCAAAGAAAGTATGGAATTGTCTCAGTAACAGCAAAAAGTTCCATTAAAACACTGGAAAGGATCTTCAAGCGGCACCCCAAAAAAAAAAACCAAAAAAAGAGAAGCAAACTCAAATACTTGATACTGTTTATTCCTTTTCAGGGGTTTGAGTATCATACTTTTCCTGTAACCCTAAAAAAGAGGTGCTAACTTGTGCTCTTATTTTATTTTTGGATATATTAAACCCAGGTTCCTGAAGTTTAGCCAATCTTTCATGTGGGTGGATAATTTTGAATTGTTTAACGCAATTCATCAAGTCATTCAGTCATCTTACGCAAGTTATTATGTTAATTATTCTATTAAAGTTGTTAATAATTTAATCTAAATATCTATATTACCCTTTGTCCCTCCACTGTCCCTTTATCTCCCCTGTTTCTCCACCATTCTTATCCTCTGTCCTCTTACTCAGCCTCCAACTCTCTTTCAAGAGAGAGAAGATGGGTAGAAGGAAGAAATGTAGAGAGAGAGAGGAGGGAGGGTCGTCATGGTCAGTTGCTGGAAAACTGTTTACATGGACCACAATAAAATAAATTTGGTAACTCAGGGACCTACATGAAACTAAAATTAGCAGTGGAGAACCAGCATCAAAAGGACTAAACCTTGGACACCAATGTCTAATTTAACCCTTATTTTTATAAATAATTAATTTCCATCATCAATCATGTTTTGGAGAGAAACATTTCAGAGCATTCATAAAAAAAACACAGATTGAAAATGTATTTTGAAGTATCCCAAAGAAAGGATAAAAGAAAAATGTCTAATAATGATATACGGTGAAAAAAAACACAATAACCAGAAAACAAGTTTCTATTTCAATTCAGGTTCACTCTGCGACAAAAATAGGACTAAGAAAACAAAACAACACAACAGTAAGAACTAAAAATTCTTATATGTTTTGATTAGCGTATCTTCGTTTTTCATAGATGACATGGATTTACATTTTACTTTCACAATAAGAACACAATGAAATTCCATGACAAATGGGAATCGGGTGACTGACAAAATAAACAATCGCATAAATTGCACATGTGAACATTGTTTTGCTGAAGCTGCCAAAACATATGAAATAAGAATAAAGACACCTTCGTATCATTCATCCTTAAAAACATATATTAATTTTAAAGTGCAGAGGAAGCCAGTAGCTTCAGAATTCAAGATAAAACATACCAGCACTTCATGAACATTTTATAAAATGAGTATGTAGCCGATGGACAAATTAGAAAAAAGGGCTACAATATGCAAGCTAGTATTTCTTATTTGACAAGCTGTGAATTTTCCCAAAACTAGCCATTCTATTAAGTGATAATTTTGGCAGGGAAATCTTCCATAAGAACCCCCTAACTTTGTAGAAGGCATTCCTGACATCTAAATAAATTGGAAGCACATGGCTGATGGCATTGGAAAGACTCAGCATTTACACAGGTAAAGTCTCTTAAAAACAAGAATACTAATGTGTAGATTGCAAGCACATAGTTAATAGCACATGAAAGCTTGGAATTTACATGGGTAAAGTCTTTGTAAAAGAACAAGTGAACGAAAAAAACAAGATAATGTTATACCTCAAGGCAAGTCAGAAGATAATTTAAAAATATTCCCAAACAATTTTTTTCGCAAGCCCTTCTGGTAAGACAGAAACACAACCAAATAAAATTTTCCAAAAAAAAATAAAATGAAAGGGTAGAAAGACTAAGTAATGTGCAATGTCTCTCCACCCATAAGTATAGAAGAATCTAAAAGGCAAAGTGAGGTACATAACAAAAGAAGATGATGCAGGATAAATGAATGATGGTGTAATTTCAAAGATAACAAATTTTATAGAGCAGAATAATCGCAAATTAATGTGAAAATTTTCAGGATTCAGTTTTGTGATGACTAAGAAATTAATTAAACTCAGAAGACATTCTTTCAAAATTTTAAATAAATTAGATTGAAGGTAATTGGAAAAATACCAACTCAAATTAGGGCTCAAATCAGTTTTCAATAAATTAGAAATAGGGCAACAGGATTGCAGATTCTCACAATATTTAACTAACAATAATTAAATTGACTCAATAATGACAGGTCACACAAGTGAAACAACTTTGAGCAAATCTCAAGCAAGCAAAAAATCCATATCATTCGCTTTAATCAGATTAGAGGTTTGCTAAAATTTGTACCTGAGTCACTGAATTCAAGCACCAATTCATAATTGCACAGATTTAGGGTAGCTGGGAACTCGATCGGCCGCTCGAGCAGCACAGGTTCACGGAGCGACTTGGGAAGAGTTGGTTCATGCAGAGTAGTTAGGACGGAGTGGTTCAGACCGACACGGATTCACGCAAAGTGGCTTGGCAGGCGCTGGTTCACGCGGAGAGACTCGATTGGTAGTGACACAAGACGTGATTAGCTCGAAGTTGTACCATGCGGGAAGCATGTTGTGCCTCCCCGCTAGTGATGCCAACAGGAGTGCGAGCGGTCGGATTGGCGGCGCAAGGCGTGGTTGGCGCAGATGCGGCAACGCACAGGAATTATTTCGCACCATTCAAGTCGGTGACAATATCTTGAATCGTCGTGATCAATCGAAGGCAATTGATGTCGCAAGGTCAGTAATGCAGAGAAGATACAAGCGTGAAATACAAGGTTGTCAATTGATGTCGAGCAAAGCTTGCAGATGAGGTGATGAGGAAACATAGTCCAAAGAGCAAACGTAGTCGAATGGAGTGAATGCTGATAGGAAATTGTAAAGGAATGAAGGGAATGAATCCGGAGGGGACAAACTTGAGCGAGTGGATGGAGCGAGGGATTCTCATCTAAGACACAAGCCCTTCCCTATACGAGATATTGATTCATTCTAGAATCAAATTATCCCAAGAGAAAAAGCAAATAAATTTCATTCAGCATTAAGAAAATGAAGATAACATAGAAGCGTTTATATAGACCTCTATACATATTGACTTAATAAAGAAAAATACATAACGCAATAATTTTCTCATTCAAATGAAGAAATACTAGACAACATACTTTAAATAACAATCACAAAAATAGCAACTAATACGAAAATAATGCGTGAAATAAAATCATTCTAAAATGAAATCTCTCATCAATCAAAATGAATGAGATTTCCAATCCATCAAGTTAGCAATCCGTAACATCCATCTTTCTAAATCTGTCCTGGCCATCAGTTGATCCAAATAAAAACAATATAGCTAGATCTCAGCCGTCAACGACAACCCTGCTAGGAATGAATCGATGGTCGATCGTGATGTCCCTACCAGAGGATGTATGGGGCAATGCAGATGGAGGCACCATCAGTAGAAAATAGAGGAGCAGTCTTTGTCAAAAATAATATATGGCATGCTTGCACCATGGCTAAAAAGAGAGTGAAACCACAAAAAAAAAAAGAACAAGATGGAAATACTAGAAGAATGAGAGCAATGTTTGGCAAGTTTGAGGTCTATAAAAATTAAAATGTTGCAAATGCACTCCTAACAAGGCACATATATTCAGTACCATTTAGGCAATTAGGAAGAAAGTGTTCAAACATAGAATTGAAATCATTAAACCAAACAAACCAACATGAAATTTCAAGTGATTAAAGATGCAAGGAACAATTACATACTAATTAATGCATTCTATCTCTTAGTTGGTTTCAAAAATATGAAACATTATTTAAAAAAAGATTCAAATTCAAAGACTACTTCATAGGTTTATAAAATATCATATTTCAGTTTCAACTTAATAGAACAAGAAGCCCTATGAATCAATGAAACCAAGAATAGATATTAAGCTCTTAATTTTACCACTTCAAAAAATACAGTTGCATTTGAAAAACTTTACCTGACGAATAATTAACAGACATATCATTTCATGATATACCTGATTTCATACTTTCTGGACCAGCACATACCAATTCTATAATATAAAATGCATATAACATAATGCCCCCACAATTTAAGTTCACCCAACCAAGCACAAAATAATTTGTAGGCATCGTACACCAGCCTAAGCACATATATTAGCTTGCACGCAGGTAAGCAGAAACACAAATCTAAGCATACAAAAATAGACAACATGCACCAAACCACACAATTGCATGCATTAATTGTAATTATATGGATGTGCTACTAAAAGCTTAAGCGCAAGAGAAGTATCACTTATACATCAATCATTCATAAATTTTCAGGAAAAAATTCAGAAGATATGTCACGAAGACTGAAACAGTTAACACTATAATAATAAACGATGCAAAAAAGTGGTCGTGGCTTTGACCTCCAAATGAGAGCTTTTAGGTTCAATCTCAGGGAAGAGGGTCAAAGTTAAGGTTACAAATTGCAATTTACAATACATTTCCTAAGATAAATCCATAAAACACATATACTTAAATGAGCCATCTGAAAACATTATTTGTAAAACTTAGTAGATCAATAGTAAAAATACACTACTTAAATTTTTCATCCATTTTGAATCTTTTACATCAACATAAGTTAATTGTCGCTTGTAATCAAAAGAACCATAGAATAGCTTAAACTAAAATAACCATTGGGGTCTCACAGAATGGTTTACATGCCTAACAACAGAAGATATGTAGATATCAAATATCTTCGTAAAATGTAGTCTGTTTTGTTCAAATTGTTTGGTAGTTTTTCAAGCTTTCAAATAAATCAATAATGAACTTCATATGTTTTATGGATACCAAAGAAAACCAATATATACATACATATATATATATATATATATAAGACCTATTAACATAGTAGACAGCAGTAAAATGCTAAAAAAAAAAAAACTTTCATAATATTGCAAATGAGGGAGACAAAGGTTGAACACAGATTACATTAACACTAGAAGATGATCCTATAAAAACTATTTAAAAAAAAAAAACAGCATCATCATCATTCAATGCCAAAAAAGTAGATCAATTATAAGAATTTTTTTTCTCGATTAAGCTCTACTTAAAGCAGTGGTCTCTATGATCGGAAGCACTTTAGGTCATGCGTAATGCCTATTTCCCAAGTCATTTTTGTCTTCCCTTCCCTCTCTTTCACATAATGACTTTTATCCCCTCATATTAACATACAAAAGTCTCTATGCAATTGCTTGGTTGAAGGTTTTTTTTACAAGAGAGAGAATGTGTTGAAATGTGGACTGATGTCAAATAAATTTTAGTATTGAAAATAGTGCGGGATGTAAAATAAAGTTTCTTTTTTTACTAAAATGTAAAAGGAATGTAAAATAAAATTGATTTTTAATACTAGGATTGTGTAGGATGTAAAATAAAATTGATTTTGTGCGTTGTAATTTGAGTTAGACATTTCAAAAAAATGAGTTAGATGTATAAAAAACATCGAAAATATTGTCTTTTAAAGTCCCCAACAAACAAGACTTATAGGTCAAAGATGAACATGATTAACTCCATACCTTATCTTCTATTGGTATCACACAACCATCCTCCCTCTCCCTAATGGTCATTTCTAAAGACCGACTAGTGCACTCAATCATAAATTGGAGTATACACATCGCAGCAACACTGATCTTGTGAATATTTTGGTAGAATAGCTAGTCAGATAGCTATCTTATGAAATATTACCTTCAACTTACAAAGCATCTTACCATCACATATAAATACCACACTCCATTGTTTAAACTATATGCCTTGATTTTGTGGCTACATCCCCCTCTATCCCTCTATTGCACATAATTTTGTGCTTCACACTAAGTTAAATGAAAATGGAGTCCTCCTTAAAAAAATAAAGAAATAAAAAATACTTGAAAATTTAATCTAGTTGAACTTGCAAAAAAAAAACCCCATATAGGCTATTAAGATGGGAATGTATAAGACTCAAACCCTATTCATGCCATTTATTGCTTCACATAAAGACCCCACCAAAATTTCCAGACGTTACTGCAAAAGTCTAAACACAATATAACCCTCCAAAATAATTCAAGTCACATCAATGTGTTAACTTCGCTCACGGTGAGAATACAAAATATTTCTCAACCATACCTTGCAAGCTCAAGCTTTTAGGATGGTAACCAGCTGACTTGACATGGTACCAAAACCATAGATCTCAAGTTCAAACCTTAATGTCAAAACATCTCTAAAATAAGATTATAAAAGGAACTGATACTGAATTGAATCCACTACCAAAGCAAATCAGCTTATGCGCAAGGTAGAATATAAAGTTATAGATGGCCATTATCTACATGCTTATGCTTTTAGGTCAGTTGGTAACCAGCGATGTTACACAAGCAAACTCTTTAGTTATCCAAAAAGGCAAAAGCTTACTGCTCTCAAACAAACCTTTTTTTTTCTAGGACTTAAAAGCATCAATATAGTTGCAATACTATTAAAAATCAGTGCCTGGATACAGCTCCAGACTCCAGTCATAATAACCATCCAGAATTTATATTCCAAATTTCCATTAGGTCTGGAAATTATATTTTAAGGCGACAAAAAAATGATCGCTTTCCGTAAGAAATAAGAATATAAATGAACTAGCTACCAAACACTCAAATTCCCCACCATAAGCCCTCCGCTGCAAGAACTAGGATAGAGTCAGGGGAGTGGTAGAAGGCCCACCAAAAGAAAACGCAGTGTAGATATGAGCAAGGAAGAGAGAAGAAATACAAAAACAATTACCTATAGGCGCTGCTGCCGCCGTATGCCGCAAAGAGCTAGGGTTTTTGGAGAGGCGGGATGTCGGTAAGAAACCGAAAAGAAATGTTTATTGGCTGATTTATATTCTGAAGGTCCGCGATCAGCGTAGCGGCAATCAGATCGAAGATTTTTCGATCTGTTCCGAGCCTCGAAGAAGAGGATGGGAATCGATCCACCTAAGAGCGAGACGGACACAGAGGCGTCGAAGGTAAATAATGGGAACGCCACAGAGGGAAGGGAGAAATAAAAGAGGGCAAATTTCATAATTCCCAAAGAATTCTGCTGTATAATTTTTTTTTTAAATTTCTAAATTATCTAATAAATTAAATCTTAGGATATTTACACGATGGACACAGAAATTAAACTAATTTATAAATTTCATTATAAATTTCAAAATATTACAGATATCACATCTAAACAGCTTTTTTTTTTCATTTTTCACATCCGACGGTAAATTCTATCAGAAGATTTAATCATAGTTAAATCTCAGAAAGATTTGATGCTCGCTCGTGATGCCCACGTAAAAAGAAGATGCAAATAGCAGAATGATGCTTGCATGAATACGTTGTCGGCTCGCAAGAGCTGTCGTCTCGCGTGAATATGCTGCCGCCGGAATCAATGCAGCTCCGCGATACCCTAACATGAAGGTCGATAGTTAAACGATGCGATCAATGACTGAGATTTTATTGAAATTTAACTATGCTTCTGATAAAATTTACTGCAGGATGTGAAAAACGAAAAAATAGCTATTTTAAATGTGATATCTGTAATATTTTGAGATTTATGATAAAATCCGTAAATTAGTTTAATTTCTGTATCCATTATATAAATATCCCTTAAATTTTAATATAATATTATACAATTTTTTTTATATTCGTCGTACATATTCACTTCATATAATATAAATTTTATATATATATATATATATATATATAATATGACATAAAAATATTCTATAAATATCCTTTTATTTTATGAAAGCACATAAATTTTTGGTCTCTCATTCTAATGATCTCGGGCTTTGAAAATTTTATCTTTTATTTTAAAATAATAATAATTAAATTATGTAGCAAAATCTTACATAAATTTAAATAAAAAATTATTTTATTTTATATCCATCATTTGCTTTTTTAATTTTTCAACCTAATTTAAACTATATTTGACTTTAAACTTATGTTATCAAATATCAAAAAAATGATATATCCAGTTAAAATTTATTATAATATTAAGCTAGGGAGTAATAATATATCCGTTTTAATGATTGCATGTTAAAATAATTTATTATATTTTGCACATAATTGAAGTGAATATGCTTGAGATTAGAATCAAATTTGATTTAATAAGTGATGGAGCAATGAAAGTAAATTGCGGAGTAATATTTGGCATATAAATTAAAAAATTTAAAGAATAAATTTTTATTTTTTGAAAATTTGTATGTAATATAAAATAAAATTAGTTAAGTTATATTAAAATTTATACAGCATGTGAAAAAAAAATTATTATAATTATTAGACAAAGTGTGGCTACAAATAACTGCAATCATTCTCGGTCTTCTTCGTCGAAAGAAGATGGATTTCATGGAGGAGGAGGCAAGGCCTCGATTCCTCTTTCAAGCTCGTTCCTCCTCATCCTCTTCCCCTCCACCTCAAACCGAACCAGTAAAGGTCTCGAAGCTTCATGTATTTTGCTGTCTCTCGAGCGCCGCCGCACTTCTGGCCGCCGTCTTCTGCTTCTCTTCTTTCTCCTCCATCGTTTTCACCCTCCTCCTCTGGACTGCCTCCTCGCTCTTACTGGCGCCATTCGCCCCGGCAGCTGCTACTGGAGGTGACCTCAGCGTCGGTCGCGGGGATCCCCTCCCTCCTCCCGTGGCGCCTTCTGCTGAGCCTGACGAGCCTCGCAGGCGCTCTGCCTTCCGCTGGAGCCCTAAACCTCCTCTTCCTCCCCCGTCTTCCCTCGCCGCCGCCCTCGTATCGGAACTTCCGCGGAGCATGGAGGATAGAAGAGCAGGAGATCTGGCCGTTGGAACCAGTGGATCGGCGCAAGAGCTTGACGAAGAATGGACTGATAGTGATTTCCAGATTCTCAAGCGCCAGATCTCCAAATATCCGGCAGGGGCGCCTGGGCGGTGGGAGCGGGTCGCCGAGGCATTCAAGGGCCGACATTCGGTGGAGTGCGTTATTCGCACAGCCAAGTCTCTGTCGGTGTCGGAGAGGAGCCCCCCTGGAGGAGACTCTTTCGCCCAGTTCCTCAAGCAGAGAAAGCCCATAGACAAGCGGGTAGATGCTGTAAATGGAGATTCTTCTTGGGAGGAGGGAAATGGTGTAGATTCGAAGGTTGGAAATAGAGGGTGGAGCTCTGGAGAAGATTTTGCGCTGCTCAAGGCATTGAAAGCGTTTCCCAAGGACGTGCCAATGAGGTGGGAGAGGATGGCAGAAGCAGTGCCAGGGAAATCCAAGGCTGATTGCATGAAAAGGGTTGCAGAATTGAAGAGGGATTTCCGAAGTTCTAAGGCTTCAAAGAGCTAGCTACTATGTGCTGGTGAGTGATGATTCTTCTGTTGATTGGATTCAGTTCAATACGACCAAGTTCTTAACTGGATTCAGCTTTCAGTGTTTCATAATTAGCAGTCCCTCTTTCAATAATTCGTTATAAATCTTGAGCAAAATTGCACTGATGGTCCGAACTGATAATGGCGGCATTTTTTTAGTTTCTAAAATTTCATTGAATGATGGTTTTTTTTAATTTTTGATTAAATTCATTGAATGATGTTTGCTAATGCATAAATCCTCTGTTAAATGTCAATGTGGTGTGTAGAAAGTGTGAAACGTTTTCAACTAGCTTTATTCATCAAGGCATTTTCAGCAAAGAGTCTTTATCGGCTATAATAATTCGATCAGATCATTTTTGACATTTTTTGTTAATTTCTATTTCAATTGAATAATGTTTGTTAATGCATAAATTCTCTGTTTCTTCTAAGCAATAACTGCAGGTCCCTTAAATGCCAAACAGAATGAACAGTAATGCATCTATTACTGAATTCAATTATTCTTTATGTAGCTATAAATTGTGCTAATTTCAATGTATTTAGGATCTTTAACTTACTTTTAAATTCTTTTACTCAAAAAGAATTTAGTGCACTTTAAACTACCCATATGGCAATGTGGCTTTCCCATTCCAAGTTTTCCATGCTAAAAACCTCATCATCCTTTTTGTCTTCAATTTTTGTTCATTCACCCAATTCATCTCATCCGTGGATTGACTGTTGGTGAAAGCTTACATCAATAGTTTGTTGCTTATTTGTGAAATGTGTTTATGTATATTGTTCTCCTTCCTATTGCAATTCAATGGCGAACGCAAACAATAATGCTTGATTAACACCTATCCAACACAATGGAGCTGCTGACCTAGGGTCCTTTGTTGGTGTGGCTCTGGTTCCACGTGTAAACCAACAGTTAGTCTACTAGTAATTGAAGCCTATCTTCACAGTTAAAATTAAAATGAAAATGCAGATGTTGTAGCTCTCCTTTTTCTTATATCGATGTGTTCACTTAAAAACTCCAGAACATACTTGGTGTTGATAGTGAAGTTATAGAACTTAAGTTGAGTATCTAAAGAAGCTGTCACCGCGTTACCGGAGTTGAGAGTGAAGAGGCACATAACAGAACATTAAATCATGGAAGTGACAAAAACTTTTTATGAATTTAGGATTTTATTCATTCATAAAAATGTAACCACAGTCCACAAGGTTTATATAAGAAAGCCCTAGAAATCAATGACTATGATTAGAATATTTTGCACTCTGGGGATAATAATAAGAGCTTCATTAGTAAATAATAAGCACACATATTGTCTGCACTCTGCTGCCGCTTCTTTTTCTTTTATTTGTTCTTCTTCTCCTTCATTAAACTACTTAATCCCCAGATGGGGATCATGGATTAAGTATTAATGTGACTACTTAGTGCCCTCATGGCCGCCTCTGTTTCAGTCGAGCTTGAGGCACCTCAGCCTACAAGTGATATGTGTATGCGTGTGCGGGCGTGTGGGTGTGTGTGCGCGTGTGAAGCTAGTAGAAACTAAAATATGCAGATTGTAGATTGGGGAATTAATGCATATAGATTGCAGTGGAATACTATCAACAAAAAAAGATTGCTGTGGAATAATGAAAACAGAGGACTACTTAACAGGGAGGAGGTAGCTAATGACTATGGATTAGGGATTCATGTGACCGTGGTGGGCTTAGTTAGAAGCAAGGATAAGGTCCACATATGCATGAAGTTATTTGATGCATATATGTTCAATAAAGTAAAGAGTGATAACATAATGTGATATCTAAGATTGGTGGCTCAGATATAAAACTTCCGAAGGGAAATATTCACTTCAAATTGACTTTGCAGCAACACTATAGGAGCTTTAAGCTGAATGAAGGCAATGAAGACAGGGAGATGACGAGTTTTGTTATGAAAATAATGAAGGCAAAAATAGATCCGTTGGCTTCATTAAATCTTGAAAATAAACAAGAGAATTTGGTGCTCTCCTAGTAGGTCTTAGATTCGAATCACATCAATATATTTTTCAGGTGGAGCGGAAAAAATTGTGGTGTTGAGAAACAAATAAAAAAAAGAAAAAAAGAAAAGGGATTAACGTATGCTAATAATTTTCAAGTTATTTTATTCTTTACTTTCATACTTTTTTTATGAATTTACCTTCGCAATTCTCACTAGATCATTAACCACTTATGATAAAAATAAGCTTGAAGGGGCATAGATGAATTTGGTTCTCCAAACAAAAACATATAATAGAATCTTGCGATCTTGATGGGTTATACCATTATCTCATATGATTTCATACCATATATGCATGCTAACATATTTAATATATGAATACACATGCAACTCGCATTAAATAAGCCATTAAGCTTGTGCTCATAGGCGTCACCAGAAACTAAAATTCGAACAGTAATCTCTTAGAGGCCAAATCTGTAGAATTCTAGAATCTCCCGCTCCCATTGAGTGGAAAAAAAGCTTTAAATTCCTCCATTACATTACTAATTTACATTTAAACTCTTTATAGAATCAAAATAAAAAAAAAAACTCTTTATAGAATCATACACGTGATAAACATAAATATTAATGAACCAATTCAAGGACACGAAACTAGAAATAATTTATTATGAAAATGCAGAATGCAAATCTTTTTAAGCATAAAATTGTCCTGCATATAATTCTTCAGTCCCAATACCTTAACGATAATATAATAGTATTATTAAGCATTCATTTTTTTAACACAATAGTAGTCATCGAAGATTATATATATATATATAACTAACAGAACTAGCTAGATCAAATAAGAAGTCTAAGTAGCAGCGTTCTCAGAGAGTCCAGCCTTGCATGAAATTGTTCCCTGCTTCTGCATTCCTTGAGATTGTTTCTGATGGAGCATAAATATGGTTCCTAATAAAGCAGAATAAATTGATATTATACATATTATATATACAAAGTCATCAGAGGAACATAAGCAAAATTACTGACGATATTTTTGTTAAAAAAGGTGATTTGCTGGGCACATTATTTTGTTCGAGCAGCGCATCACATGAGTTATTTCGGAGCCTATACGCACGCAATGCATAGGCACACAGAATTCGACCAGAAAATGAGCGAGAAACAGGGCCAGAAACGCCATTGAGTTCCTTATGTTTCACATGTGTTATGTTTTATTTATTTTTTTTTCTTTGAATCTTTGCTCCGAGCATCACGATTTCTCCACCTTAATTGAGAATTATAATGGTTCCATGCTCATATGAGACCAAAAAAACTTATATAAAGCAGTAATGATGACATTTAATGTTATTTCTAGCTAGTTTTGTTTCTCACTCATCTTTCTCTGAGTCCTTGACGATGCTGATGAGTCATGTACGTTATAAGCTTGCAAATATCGTATGCGGTGTGCTGCTCGATTGAATCTAATTATTTTTTTTTATAAAGCAGACTCCAAAAAGAATGGATGGGCATACGGGTTTGAGGATGAGGAACCAAATTAAGCTTGGTGGCCTAGAATTGAAGCTGGGAGAGGATGCATACCCAATTTGAAGGGTTGGCTCCGTGTCCTCATTTGGTTGATCAGCAGAATGATGAGGAAATGAACCAGCTGTTGTCATTACTGAATTAACTTCCCATGATCCTCGGATTGCTCTGATAGAACCACCACCTGCTTCAATCTAAAACTCTCAAATATTTTTAGTAATTTATGATTGATTTAAATTGGCCTATTGTGTAACAATTTTGGGTTTAATTAGTAGAACCTTATTTCTAAGTCGCCTGTTTATGTCTCCAAGATGGCCCTCCTGACAACATAATAATTCAAAAAAAAAAAAAATGTGATAGTTTTATTAATTGAGAACTTGTAAAGTTATTGATAATTGGCATCTTTAATTGGGCAATTATCAAGAGTTATCGCAAATTAAACGGATCATTTGGATTCTTATATGTCTATTTCATCTCAATCGTATACTCTTTTTGATTGTCGTAGTGAGATTTTCTGTGTTATTTGGATCTCAACGTTTTAGTACTGATTGCAAACTTACACATGCATGTATTAAGAATAATTAACTGTGTAGCTGATTATTAATTAGCTACTTTAGAGGTCTCACTGAGCTTTGCAATCTTCTAGCAAGGGATCTAATTTGATATATTTCTTAATTTTTTGTGATTAATGAAAGGCTAAAGTCATATTTTTCAAAAAAAAAAAAAAAAAAAAAGACTGACAAACTGCTTGAGGTAGATTTTCTATTGAGTGTTTGGAAGGTGAGTTGTTGAATCTAACTAGCATGTAACACTAATGAAATATCAAAATTAATACATTTCTCTCCAAACCCAACATTAATAATGGGAGTAAAAGGTAAAATAAAGGTAATATCAAAAAAAAAAAAAAAAGCAAAATAAAAGAACCAAACAAGTGTTATTAGTTGAAGTACTTCAAAGATTTTTAGAAATTGAAATTTAAAAAAAAATCATAAATGTAAAGAAAATGCTTCAGAAAATTTACCATTTTCTTTAGCTTTTCCATCTTCTCAAGCATAATCTGTGTCTATGAGCATGCATGACATTGTAAAACAATATGAAATCATATTAATGCACAATTGAATCATATGAAATTAATTAATGTAGGCCTAAAAGGAATTGAATTATGTAAAAACTACATTGTTTTAAGAGTAAATAATAATTAAGTCCTTTTAATTTATTCTCATGAGCATATTAAAATGGCCCATCTAAAAATGCAAAGATTATATATGTTTGCCTTTTGGAACTGAGACCACTTTAGTAATTATTTTTTGAAAATTTTAAATATCTTGAGACAGGAGTTTGATAAAATAAAATTAATATTAGATGTAAAATAAAATTATTTTTTATATTATAATTTATATACAATATGATCAAAATTAATTTATTATTATTATTTAATGAAGTAATTATTTTGGTTATTATTGATGTTGTTGAAAGTGACTATTTTGATCGTACTAATGACTAAAATAATGCGGAGATTAAAATAGTTAGAAGTGATAATTAGAAACTCGATGTTGGTATTTGCCAAAAAAATTGTACTAATTGGAATAAATGTACATCTCAAGCTGAGTTTAATTACTTTGGCTCAAAAAATTTCACAAATTTCTTTAAGAATATTTTCATTACTTATATATATACATTAATTTCACATTATGTATAAATTTTAATTAAAAGAAGAAGGAAAATATCGTAGTACATGCGCATACGTACCCTTCTTTGTCGGGATTGAGAGAGAGCTAATTCAAGTTCCCGTTCCAGGTGCTGCAACTGCTTCAAGCTAAGTATGTCGAGGTCTTCCCCAAGCAAATGCCTTAAAAGTAAATCGTGACTCTCAATTAGTTACAACATATGAATTAATTATATATATATATATATATATATATGGCCGTGCATGTTAATTATATTAATGGGGATTTATATCTGTCACCTTCAGATATCTATTATTTTCGAGCAACACTCTCAAAGTTTATTATTTTCATACAGTACCCCTATTTAACTTCAAAAGTGCAGTACTGCCTGTAATCACCCCAAAATAAGGGGTGCTGCTTGAAAATAATGAATCTTTGAGAGTGACGGATGTAAATTTTCGTATATTAATTGTAGTACTATTGGCAATTTTAAGCCAAACTAATTATTAACTATAACTTTTAATTTGCTCAAAACAAAAACAACTCAATTAGCTGATCAATTCTGAGTTGATAGTAAATTAATGTGAAGAATTAATTTGAGTTAAACATGGATATAAATAAATATATATATATATGATTCCCTTGAATTTATTTTCAAGACTCCAAATTAATATATACATGTATAAAAGTTGATTTTAAGTGGACTTAATATTGATTGTATGTCTTATATCATCTGCATTAATTAATTCAACTAGATCATCAATATTGAGCAACATCAATTTGAACATATTCAAGCTAAGCCAAACTCACTTGAATTCAATTCATGAATTATTAATACCTGCAGCCTGATCATCAGCCTTTTATGCAGTAAAATAAAATGTTCACTAGAAAATTAATGTACATTAATTGCATGAAATTAATAATTTGTTGTATATATATATATATATTTATATAATAACAAACGTACCTTTGGGATCGCTGCAATGATTCATATTTGGCCTTCAAGCTTGACCATTCATGAAACCAGTTCTACATTAATGTTACAATTAAGCTTTAATGTAAACTTCTCAGCTAAGATAACAATAATAAAAACTTATAAATTAGAGATAAATGCTAATTAATTAACAAATGTAAAGAACATATGTATATATCTCTGATATATATATATATGACTAAAACGAAATATATGCTATTGGGAACATTAATAACATATGCCTGATTTTAGTTCTTTAATTAGTATATATTCATCAATTCATGATCATGCATAGATATAAGAGATGGCATAGATTATTAATTCAGTTATACTTTTGTAGGCTAATTGGCACATTCATGCATAATATAGAATTTATAATCAAGAAGTCCTGTTTATAGAGTGAATAATTATTAATTTCGGAGAGAGTACAAAAAGTCACAAAATTAAATACATTAATTGTTGAAATGAGAAACCACCCTTTTAAATAACATCTATTCAAAATACCAAGCCCTTACATTATTATACACAATATTAATTCCTTCAATTCATTATAACCTGTTTAAGTTTTTAATCAATTTACAACTTCTTCTTCCTTAAACATTCATATATGGATCATATTCACCTTATTAACTGCATATATATAATTTGTTATTGTAGCATGCATGATCTCTTCTCAAGCAACATCAAAATTCTCCATGGATTTATCCAACTTCATGATTTATATCTCCTTATCTACATTAATATATAGTTGCTTAATTAGCATTTCGTTAATCACGACAATCCTTTAGTGTACGTATTAACGAGCTCATCTATATCATTTGAAGTAATAGCAATAGACATTAATTAATGGATTTATGTGAGAATGACGTTATACTCTAACTAAAGGATATTTGTACTCAGTATGCATTGTTTGGGTGAAAATTTCAAACAAGAAATTAGGGGTACAATCGACTGGAATAGGAAGATAATAAAGAAAAATGAAGAGCTTAGAATACTGAAAAAAGACAAAGATGGGTGCTTCCCTCGGAGCCCTTCTTGACAGAATGAAGAAGAGTTGGGGGGCTATAGATGCTGCTTGTCTTATGAAAAAAAACTCAATTAGGAAAAACTGGTCGAACAAATTAGCTGAGGAGCCTTGGACAAACAACAGGTAAATAGTACCCAGTCAGCTAAGGGGCTCTCCTTCTGATGGTTGGGAACCTCTTCTTCACCATAAATAAAGTTATTTATAATAAAGATGATAGTGAGTGAGAATAGGTAGTTTAGGTGCCCTTCATTAATGAGGCAATGGCTAGGCGAGGTGATGGTAGCAGAACCTACCCACACCGCCTGACAACTTAGATATTAATTATATATAGTAGACACACACTTCCTATATTTGTCTCTAAAGGATGGTCACATACTATAATGAGACACAAGCCTGCTAGTTGGTTAATTATCTGTTCGGCCCTATTATTCGACTAGGCTCGCACTGATAGATTGTTCAACGTACTTCAATCTAGACGGGTCACTTGGGACTTTTCAAGATCAATATTCGAGTAACCATGCTGGAGATTGAGTCAAACTTATCCATGTATCATGGTTGGATGACACAATAGCTTTTTTTCCCTTTAACATTAATATATGATATTTTCTATATATTTACACTCAATTTACAGAAGTGATGATACTTAATTTCTATTTACAGAAATCCTCCTCACTTATGCGTCTAAAGGATTGCACTCATAAACATCTTCATATACTTCACTTCTTGATGCTCATTTGTAATTCATACAATTCCAACAACTAATGATCAATTATTATTTTGTTATTTCAAAAATTCTTATCATAATAAGAATTCTGTGTTTTAATTTGAATTAATCTTATATATATGGATGTATCGCTGAGGTTATACATGTAAGTTCTTGTTAGATATATGTATGTAGTCCTTAATTTCTTGGTTAAAAAGCTAATCTTTTGCTTTTTTTTTTTCTAATTTCTTTAATTAAGTGCAGTTACAGTACTGTTATTTAAAGCATCAGTTATTCTGATGATCTCACGCACATGCTTTATTGAATGGATGCATGTGCTCTTAATTAGTACTGTTTGCGTATCAATGCATGTTAATTTTTTTGATTTCAGTAATGCATCTATATAATTGGTCGTTAATTAAAGACATTAAAACTAGCTAGAACGCTGGAAACTATATATATATATATATATAGATATAGCTATATTAATCCTGATCTTGAAATCCATCTCCTGCAATATAATTAATTTCCATTTGGCTCTTAATTAACTATATAGAGCTTAATTAAACCACATAGATCTGGATGCATGTCACCAAGATATATATATATATATATATATATATATTAAGAAAAATATTAAAAAATCATACAAACGTGGTAGATCTTCTCATGACTAACATAAAGGAAAGTTTTGCATGCATGCAGCTTAATTACCATGGCAAGCTTAAGGGGAAGATTAGTCCCTAACTAACCCTATTAATGATCGATGGTATATCATGATTAATGATAATGCCATGCACGTACGTAGGAATATAGCTAGCTAGCTAGTTATAATATTAAGCATTAATTAGCAATATTATATATGATCTATAGCTAGTTGTAAAAGTTCATGAATATTGTTCTAATTAAAGGATCAATTAATTAGTATAATATATATACAAACCTGTCCATCACGGTCAGAAGGATCGATTGCTTGAGGTGTAAAATTGCAACGTTGATACCGCTCAAGTGTTTTTCTCATGCTGATCCATTAAAAGAGAACATAAGAGAACTATATATATATATGTATATGTTAGAATATGAATAATTAATTAAAGCCGTAACTAATTAATTATAATTTGTTCCAAAAATTAATAATATAAATTGATCATATATATATATATAGCCGTAAATATGTGTACCATATATAATTAATTGTATTCAAATATTTGTTTATCAATGCAGCCACATGCAGTTGATCACTGATTAATTAGCTTAAAGTGATTGCTCACATAAAAATTTAATTAATTAATATATACAATTAATACAACCAAATCCAAGATCCAAACACCCATTTTCATGGCAAATTAATCCCAATTTCATGAATAAAAAAGACAAGTAATTATCGTTAGAATAGTATTTTCTACAATAATATATATTAATTAACTTCCACATATAATATATGTATATATATATGATCAGATACCATGCATGAAGCCTCTAATTAATTTGAATCCAACTCAAAGGTATGCATTACAAAAGGTATGAATTAGTGATTAACAAGTTCTATAATTAATTTTAACACAAATTAAGATGTTATTTTTTAACAAAGATTTCATTATATTTTTAATTATTGTGATAATCACACATGCATGCAGCCACAAGATTATGAGAGATTCAGTACTCCATAGAAGATTTCTTTTTACAAAATTGACTAACATGAATACAAAATAAAATCTTATTCCAAACAGAAAACAAAGTGAATGTAATATTATATCTAGTAACCTAATTAAAGATTGAGTTTGTACGTAGGTTATGTTTAGAAATAATTTTATATTGTAAAGCATTCCCCTCACGTGCTACAAGTTTATTTGTTGTTACAGTGTAAAATTCAACAAAAGTTCACATTAACAATAGCATATACATATATATATATATATATATATATATATATTATATATTCATATATATATAATATATATATATATATTATATAATTGTGCCTTTTACATGTAGATCCCTGAAATTATTTTACAATCACATTTTAGTCCCCAACACTCCCCCTCAAGATGGAGAATGTATCATATAAGTCCAGCTTATTACACATATAATTTACTTTAGGACCCTTCAATGACTTTGTCAGCAAGCTAATTAATTGATTATTAGAATTAACATATGTAGTGATGATCTTCTTGGATTGCACTCTCTCTCTAACAAAGTGACAGTCAATCTCAATATGTTTTCTTCTTTAGTACATGGTTGTTTGATTATCACAATATGATTGCATAGTTTTTTATTGAGTAAACCCCAACTCTGTCATTAACTGTTTAAGCCATACTTGTTCACAAGTAGCTAGTGCTATGGCCCTATATTTTACCTCAGCAGTGGACTGGGCGACAACATTCTGCTTCTTACTTTTTTAGGAGATTAAATTACTACCAAGTAAAACACAATAACTAGAAGTAGAGCGTCTATTCGCATGAGACCCAATATCCCATCCAACATCAGTGTAGCCTATCACTTGTAAATAACCTTGATCCCATTATAAAAGATCTTTCCTTGGAGCACTTTTAAGCTAATGTAGTATCCTTATGTTGCATCCCAATAACCAGTGTCAGAAGATTATAGAAACTGACTAACCACACTTACCATGAATGACATGTCAGGTCTAGTGATAGTGATATAATTCAAATTTCCAACCAACTTGTGTTATCGGCTAGAATTTGGAATAAACTCACCTTGTTCTGGTATAAGTTTAACATTTGGATCCATGAGAGTGCCAATTGATTTGCACCATAATATAACAGCCTCCTCTAACATATCTAGGTCATACTCTTTTGGGAAATGAAGATCTCTTCTCCTGACCTTACTACTTAATGCCCAAGAAGTATCTTAGCTACTCTAAATTTTTGGTTTGAAATTTTTGATGTAGATGTTCTTTCAGCCTGCATATCCCATCACTATTATCACCTATAATTATTTTATTATCAACATATACAATCAACATGACCTGACTCATTGTGTTTGAGGTCATATAGAACACTGAGTGATCTAACCCACTTTTGATTATGCCAAATTTCAATAAGGCATGCAAAACTTTTCAAACCGTGCCCTTGGAGATTGCTTCAATTCATATATAGATTTCTTTAATTTACAAACTAATCCCGACTATCCTTGAGCAACCAACCCCAAAGATTGCTCCATATATACTTTCTCCTATAAAATTCTCCATGAAAAAAAGTGTTTTGGATGTCTAACTGGTAGAGGTTTCAACGAGATACTGTAGCTATGGTCAAGAATAAGCAAACCAAGGCAACATTGGCAATTGGCAAGAAACTATCCAAATAGTAAATTCCAAAAATCTATGTAGCCTTAGCCACCAATCTGGCTTTGAGATGATCAGTTGTTCCATTAGGAGAGCTTTTACTATGTACACCCATCGACATCCAACTATTGACTATGCTGGAGGGAGCCGAACTAAATCCCATGTATCAATGGAATGCAATGCTAATATTTCCTCTATCATAGCATGTCTTCATCCAGAATGTAAAAGAGCCTCTGTAACTATCTTAAAAATAGATACTAATGAAAAGGAGGACATAAAGGCAAATAATTTAGGGACAAAGTTGCATAAGAAATATAATGAGATAAGGGATGAGAAGTAGTGCACTATCAAATACCCTTTCTAAAAACAATAGAAGATCAAAAAGGTCAAGGAGAGAGGTGAAATCTGGGATTTGATAGGTATTTGGAAGGGGAGAAGAGTCCTCTGAAACTGGAACAACTATCTCAAGTCGATGTCGTCAAGTATATACGTGTAAGATTTTGATCGGAAAAGGAGAATGTCATTTCCAATAATTGTTTGCTATATACATATCCTCAAATGTATGACTTGATGTAACCTTATAAAACTTTTTGTTTTATAACATAGATATAGCCTAGGCCACACTTTCAAGAAAGCTCAATCTAGATCAAATAATTAAACCATCTTGAATATTATAAAGTCTAAAAGAAAGGAGCTCTCTAAGTTGAAATGACAAAAATAAGAAGTTGAAAGCTAGATCTCTATATATATTTCAAAGAGTTTCCTTGAAATATTTTATTCAAGAAGCTTACTTAAGACTATGCCAATAAAGCCTTTTTGACCGCACTCTTCTCTGATGTCCTTGCTTCCAAAGCAGTTGGCATAGCCTTTGATAACTCACTGAATTTCAACTTAAGAATTAGGAACCCACGAGCCATTTTGGGCTGGCTAACTCCCACCTCTTGACGGTTCTCAACCACATACCACATAATTCAACGAGGTGAACTTCGCTGATGCTATCAATAAAAACTAAATGGTGGGAGCTGGAAGTTTAGGGACCATGAAGGCACCTTCCTAGAGACAATTTAAGGGAACCAAGCTCCACACTCAAGCTGCCATAGTTGTTGAGGGATTCATTGCCATTGAAACCCTTGAGTGGTCGAAAGATGGTTGAATAGCAAAGGGAGTGTGGGTTGAAGGTGACTCATCCACCATCATCATGAACATATTCATTAGAGTTACTGCAAGGAATTAATAAATCCAAAAATTTTCTTTTTCCTTTTGTACATGTTTTGGACTCATACATTTTGAGAACATAGAGTAATAGAGCCGCAATAGAAAAGTGACTGATTTTATAGCATTTAATATTGCTTATTTTGAGAATGTCATTTGGGTTAGAAAAATGCCCTACCCAAACAATTTTTGCATTAACAATAACTTATTAGCTGATAGTTGTTTATACTCGTTGGTGTACATACTTGCTTTAATTTGCAATTTAATTCAACGCAAGCCAATGCTCTAAAAAAATTAAGAAAAAAAGGCTTTTTAAGAATGTTGTCAAATGTACATTGCAGACAGTATCTCAAAAATATTTCTGGGCTCCAACGAAAACCATACAAAGTTAATAGAAATTTTTGAGCAATAATTATCTCTTGCAAAATCAAAATTTCTTTCCTACATATGTAATTAATTTTATTCTATACTCTACTTCTCTTCACCCACTCATTCGCTCTTGGCTTATTCAACTTCTCGACTCTTCATTAACAACTAAATATATTTAGCTAGTGTTCAAGATATCTCCTCATTTGAGCCTTATCATTAATTTGATACCAACTTGGAGATGAATATTTCAATTTTGAGTTTAACATGTTCAAATTATAACTCAACCAGCAAAAAATTACTAAAGTGAAAAAAGGATTAAGGAAAACAAGAATATGCATGTAGCAATATTACTAATTTCTATATATTAATGGTGCGCAGAATTAATTCTGACTGGTTAACAAACTCTGTCAGTATTTCCGAGCCTAGCAATTGTACGTACGGTGATCTTTCTAGAATCTAAAACATCCATGCATGTAATATCTTTATATTGACAAGGCCAACTCTGAGCCACCAGGAAAACTGGAGAAAAGACAAAAAGACAACATCAAATCATCTCTTTCCCTCTCTCTCTCTCTCTCTCTCTCTCTCTCTCTCTCTCTCTCTCTCTCTGCCTGCAGCTTAATTTCTTCAGTTCTATCTACAACTCTTCAACTGTGTGATTGTACTTGTCCCTGGCACGTAGCTATATATATATATTTACTAGTCACTTTCAGAATTAAGGAGGTTGAGATATTTCATGGTGGAGTCACTTCATATATCATGCATCTGCATGCAACTCTCTCTAGCTAGACAATAAGGCCACTTCCCATGTAGACTGGACCAAGGCTGATATATAAATGCTAGTGGACACAATTTAAATTCAAGTTAAATTTAAATATTTAAAAAGACTAAAATCTATTTGATTTCGAATCAATTTTCCCATTTGAGTGCAATCGTTGGTTTGATAGCCTCTATAGATACGTGCGTGCATCCACTATTCGCGATAAAAAATATGAACCGTTGCATAGTCTTCATGAATAATTGATCAGACCGCCCCTAATTCATCTTTAGTTGATGGTTTAATGCATCCTTAATTTGCTAAAGATAATTAATTTACAATTGAACGATTTTTATGCATTCATTGTAAGCCCATTTTCCAAGTAGTTCTTCTTACAATATTATGAGTTAGGAAAAGAATATTGTCCAATATTGCACGTAGTGTGTCTTTGGTTCATCGTAAGCTTAGTATAATTATGTCTTGTAATTTAGATGTCATAGCATTTAGATGTTATTTTTTTATTAATAATTTTGTAATTTAATAGAAATTTACTTATAGATGTCATTAAATTAACTAGGCAAATTTTTTTAGACAATATAACATAACAACAAAATAACATTGAACCAAATGACTCCTTAATTAATAACATCTATACATCTCTATTCACTACATTAATATGTGCCATCTGCAGTGATCCATATTCAGATATATCAAAATGTGCAAACCTTAGCCCATTAATTAATTTCACGGAAAATAAACTAATTATATATATCAAAGTACAAATTAAGATATATATATATATATATATATATATATATATATATGTATGTATAGTGAAAAGAAATTGTTCGTTAAATTAAGTTGCAAAAAGCAATAAATTGCCGCCAAGCATGCATGCGTTTTCTCTGGCTGATTTTGAGGACTACTCAATGGTCTTATTTATGATGTTCAGCTTTGATTTGAAAGGTATTTTTCTTTGTACTCAGACTACCTACTCTGCAGGGTAAATGCAATATTGTAAGTATGCATGTATGTATATATGTATGTGTGTATATAGTACAATTAATGAGTACAATATATATATATAGCTTGTAAATAATTTCAATGTTTCTGGTTATCAGAATCTTTAAAAAACATCTCTCTATATATATATATGAGATGAACTAAGTTCAAGAGATTTCTTAATTTAACATTACTTTAGATATATATATATATATATATATATATATATATATATCATAGATAGACATGCATATACGTACGGTATTGCGTTCATTCAACTTAATTTGACCCCATAATTAAAGCAACAAATTAAACCTAGACACGCCTTAGCCCAGCAAATGTAGCAATGAAAACTTGTTGTTCGAGCTAGCTAGCTAGCATATATATAATGGAGATTCTTACTTTATTTCGATTTTGTAAAATCTCACACAAATTAAGAACAAAATGTAAACAATAGATTGTTCGACACACGTTATATATATTACATTAATCGAGTTTTGCTAGAAAAGGCTATATATAATTGTAGTGAGCTAGATCATCCACAAAAAGCATATGGTGATTCACGTCAAGGGTGAATATTACTAAAGACCAGGAACACAAGAACTTTACTAATTTATAAAGCCTTCGTTGTGAGAAGAAGAAGAACAATGGAGCTCCTTCTAGGTATGTTATCTACCTAGAAGAGTACATATACAAAATTAAGGTATCTATAGCTTGATCGATAAGGGACTTTATATTAGCTCATAAATAATTGTTTATTACCACATCGAAGGATGGGGAAAATAATAGTGGCTAATTATTTGTCTACTAGAAATATTTAAACTTGTAAAAGCAAGAATATGATAAAAGTGAGAGTACTTAATGGTATGGCTAATAATTTATAAAGCAAGAAGTGATCAGCAAATTAGGCATCAATGAGGAAAGCTAGCTCCTTATAAATAAAAGTGATATCTAGCTAAAGAAAATGATCATTTTGTTTGATAACATATGTAAATAATCTTATAAAATATTATAATTAAGATTGTCACTCAAAAAAAAAGATATTTACATGTAAATAATATAACATATCATACATCAAGATATATAACCCCTTATAAGAAGAACATGTAAAATGCTACATCTTATCAAGAGATATATATATATATATAAAATTCTATAACTACGGAGTTAATATATATATATTATTGCATAGTAGAGGATACATGTGCAAAATTAAGGAGGATCAATCTGATCATCACGCTTGTGAAAGTGATTGATAACTAGATAATCTGTAGATCGACTATATATGATAATTTATTAGTGAGCTAGCTCTAATGGCATGATTGGAGACCCAATCATGAATCAATATGAGTATATTAGAGGAAGAGCAGCTAGCTAGCTACTGTATGGCTAGTAATTAAGATTTGTGGGCATAGAAAGTTTGGGGCCGGAAATGAAAAATTAAATAAAAAGATCAACTTAATTTGTATTTCCTATATATATATCCCTCTTCAATTCTCCTGTGTATTTAACTTTGCAGGATCTATATATACTCATGAGAGCAAATTAACAAAAGAATATTAATTGATATATATTGTTTGAATGAGATCTTTTATATATAATACTCATGGGAACACATGATCTGTCTCTCCGGCTGGCCTCACTTTCATGTTTAAATTAACATACATATATAGAAGCAAACAAAAACATTGCAAAAGAAACTATATACGTACTGATCCATTAATATTGCAATGAAATTTCTTGATCAATCAAATATATATGAAAAATGATCAGAACCTAGCTAGCTAGTTTATATATATATGTATATATATCATGGTCTCAACTTTTATTGAAAAGATCATGAGGTTAGATTACCACAACCTTAATCAACGGATCGATCACTTAAAATGAAACTAAATATCTGATCCAAAGTTTATTGCGAAGTTCGACATGCGGTTGGCAGATCCAGAACATTCAATAAAATCATGCATTGATTATGCTAACGTTTGTAATTAGCCAAAATGATATAGACGAGTCAAGCTCAAATTAAGTACATAACATTATAGCACATATATACCAAATTCTATAATTACCTTGATTATTAATTTATATATATGTATAAGTTCATATTGCAAAATTAAATTGAATACACCAAATTAACGGATGATGATAATTATGCTGAATTAAATTAAAATTAAGACTCAACCCCTTTATCTGATCCACCATGATACTCTTAAATTTTCAGATTTAAACTATATACCACCCTTTTGACTTGGATCAATCATCCTAATCCCTTTGAAAGCTTTTACCTCTAGCTTCTGTATGCAAGATTGTCAAAAAAGTTTATATTCATGACTAGGCCCCTCTTGTGAATATTCTCACTTAGAATCAAATCTTAGATCTTCTAAAGTTTTAATTTCTTTGCAATTAAGACGGATTTGCTTATGACTATAGTCATAGGACGGGCACTACTCCGTAGTAAAGAATATAACAAAATAAGAGCCTACCTCATTATCAAAGTTAATGTCCATCAAATCCAACTGGATCTTGATGACATTGAACCCAATATTGTTGTGATCTTTGAACTTACTTCAATCATTTTCAGTGAGAACAAATGAAGCATCATACATACCTAGTTCAACACTAAAAACTTCTCATATATATTGTATAGATCCTTTGTCAAACAAGCAGTCATCTTCTCTTCTTATCACGTTTTTCCAATTAATCCCATAAAAGATGGGATTTTTGGCCATGACTAAAGGAGAGATCAGAGTAGGTAGAGAGAGAGAGAGAGCTAGAGAGAAAGAGAGAGGTAAAGCTTGTAAGCAAGCAGCGGGAAACCTGTAGCATGTTGGGCATCGGAATTCGAGCGTCTTAATGATGAGATATGATCCAAAGGGAAAAACGGTGAACAGCATTGGAGTAAGAGAAAGACACAGAAATATCATGAAAATCCAAAGAAACAAGCGGCTCTGCGGCAGCCATGAAATTCAAGCATGCAAGTG
Organism: Apostasia shenzhenica; assembly: GCA_002786265.1. NCBI lineage: Eukaryota > Viridiplantae > Streptophyta > Magnoliopsida > Asparagales > Orchidaceae > Apostasia > Apostasia shenzhenica. The sequence continues at coordinate 606,014 of KZ451927.1, forward strand.
AAAAATCAAGCAAGCAGATTTTAAAAAAACAAAACTCGAAATAAATGTAGTGATCGATAGAAAAAAAAAAAAAAAAAACTAGATTTCCTAATTACATTTGCCTCTCGATCGATCCTATTTCTTATTGATATTTTCATTAATTAGTATATACGCGTGTATACATGCAATCTGCTTCAAGTATAGAGCTAGCTAGCTAGCTAGCTAAAATTTCCTTCAAACACAGAGAGGGTGGGAAGATGGAATAAAGAGATTGATCGATCAGGAAATTAATTAATTAAAGCCAAGATCAAGAGAGCGTACGTACTCAGGACTACCAAACTCGAAGAGCTTGCCGCGGCCGGAGAAGATGATGAGGGCGATCTCAGCGTCGCAGAGGACGGAGAGCTCGTAGGCCTTCTTCATGATGCCGTTGCGGCGCTTCGAGAAGGTGACTTGGCGGTTGATCTTGTTCTCAATGCGCTTCAGCTCCACCCTTCCCCTTCCCATTTCCCCTCACACCCCGCACACACCTTCTCCACCCTTCTCCTTGCTTGCTCCAAAACAAGGAAGAGGCCAGGTCGCATTTATAGAGCCCTTGCAACTCACTCAGTAAGAATTTTTCCCTTTCCTTGCTTCATTTTTTTCACCTGTTAATTAACTTCTTCACACACATCTTCAATTCTCTTGATCAATATGCAGACTCAATTACCAAATTAACTTGTGGGTATTAGATGGGCATGCGCGCATCCCGCCCTTTAATTTAATAATTTGTTGAAGAGTACGTATCTGCTATACGTACGTACTTCTGGCCATGAGGAGCACCTTCTTTTACCCAAAAAGCTAATGGGAAGCTCTTCATCTATAACTGGAAAAGTGATCTTAAATGACCATGTCCTCACTTCCCTCCAAGGCCACATTAATCCACTTCCACATTAGCTGTTAATTGTCATCTATATGTACAATAATATATATCTCACTCTCTCTATAGTTCAAATTATTCCCTTCAATTCAGTAGTACGTACGTACTCATGGGTAAATTAAACTTACTCAACCATCAACCCACGTACAATACGCCAACTTTTTCACAGTTCCATGCAAAAATTAAGTACGTACTATAGTTTTCTAGTACATATACACGCATATGGATATTTATATTTATATATAATATATAGGTAAGTACATTCATACATACATATATGCCAGCCAATTTTTCATTAATTACTTATATTAATTAACATTAATTAAGCTCTAAATCTACAATTAAGTGATCTAGTGTTTATAAATAAATAAATAATTAATTAATGATCAGCTATTATATATATATAAGTCAACCACAAGGCTCATTAATTTACTATAATTAAGTTGTGCATTCCCATAACTTAATTTGCCTATATTAAATCTTTAAATTCAAACATGTACACAATTTATACGTACCATTAATATTGTAATTAGTCATGCAATCCCGTGACTTACATACCTTTTCAGAACCGGTTCAATTCGAGTACTTCAATATTAATTAGCTATTATATATATATATATATTTATATGCATATGACTTACATAATATATAAAAACACCTACTCATCATTTGTGCAATTAAACTGGAATGTTCAGTCCACAGAAACACACCTTTTTTAACTTAATTATAACTTTGGCCCATAGATATAGATGGGTGGGGCATGCAGCATATAATGTAAAGTAATAAGGACATGTATATATATTTGGCTAGCTATATATTACAATTATTTGATGTATGCACATATATATATATATATATATATATATATACCTATTTTCTACTTCACAAACACCATTAATTTGATATTTCACATTCAACGTTCATATGTCGGCATTTGGGTTAGCAATTAAACGTGCATGACGAGAAGAACATACAGGTTGTGAAGAAATTGGGTCAAGCTAGCTAGCTAGCTAGGTCACCACAAGATTAATGTATCAGCTATATAAGTAATAATTAAACATACAAAATTAATCACAAAATCATGATTGATTGATATCTGCAGTTATTTTAGTTAAGGAAAATAAAAGAAATTAAGATTGGCTATGATAATTAACAGATCATAGCCGTAATTAAGACTCCTTCGAGTTACGGATCACCTACAATTAAATGTATAACACTTGATCTCATGATCTAATAAATTTCTAAATTAATTAATTAAATTAGTTGCAAATAGGTCATTTGATGTTAATTAAATGTCCCAATAAATTTTTTTTTTCTCATAGTAATGAAGCAATTAATTTAATTTATTTAAAAGCTAACTAGATCAGAATTTTAATTAGATGAAGATACTATACATCTAAAATAATTAGAGTAAATGTACTCTATTGTGTCCCTTAATTAATATTGTAATTAAGACTGGCCTATATATTTGCACTTGATTAATTTAAAAATTAGAGAGACCCAATAACACGTAAGCCTAGATTAGAACTATAGATCAAACCAAATTGCTATTAATTCTTAAGAAATTCTCAAAATATAGCTAAATATAGCTAGCTTGCACAGAAGTTATAAACATTATTATATACATGTGATCACATATATATAGTTATCTTCATTTTTAAGTACGTACGTAATCATATATTAATTAATTAGAACGTAGCTAGATGACTAATTATTTTTGAGCTAACTTATTTCTATCGGTCCATAATTTGAATTTTCAAGTGAGTTGGCACGAACGAGATATGGCTGGCTATATATTTAGAGTACGTATATACTTGGTTTAGATAAATTAACCCTTCATTTCCTTAGTGAATAACTTTTGCACTTAAATTAAAAATATCATATTTTGCTCTTAATTAGCTTCTATATATGTTAAGACGGGAAACAATCAAAAAATTTTATGTGAAAAACCGACTGGCGGAAAAACCACGGCTCCTTTTCAAAAAGGCTTGAAAGATCACTAGAAATGCTTTTCTTTTTGGGTTACAGAGTGTTCAAAGGATTTTTTGGATCTCAGCCCCTTTGAAGGCTGTGTACAGGAAGTATATTAACCTTGGGCCTGTTCTGTTTAGTCACTTTCAGTCGATCGAATAATCTACAGTTCTAGTGACAGCTAATTTAATGCCTGCAGACGGCTAGTACGTGACTCCTGTTGTACGGCGTGTCAGCGGTTACGGTCCGTCAACGGAGAAACCGCATCTTCCCCCAGAGCAGTACGATTCCCAACGGTCGAATGTCATGTCGGGTCTTTGTTTTTCAGGATGCTACCTTTTCGGCGCCTGGTTGTTCGGGTTGATCCCTTTCTCGTTCGACACGTAGGCCTTGCTTACATGGACTCTGTGCGAGCTTCCACGTGGACGGTCCAGATGAAGTAGCGCGGATCCGATTGCAACAATATATGTTTTTCATCTGCTCATTAATGTCTCTTTTTTTCCCTTTGACATTATTGTACTGGCATATCTTCATTAAGAAGAATTATTTTTTTTATTAAGCATTCAGAGTTCCAAGGATATATGTTCACTTGAATACCTCAAAGAATATGCCTTAACGTATTTTCTAGAATCTAAAATTTCCTAGGTATAATCGTAATACTCCGTTCAGCATTTCTTTTCTTGAAGAGTTTTCAATTATTTAATAATTTTTTATGTTAAAACAATCTCTTCTTGATACGATTTATATCTCTTCATACTCGATCTCAAAAGGTAGCATGCATGATTTTTTTTTACTGTGTACTTTGACATTTAACTTTTCAAAAATTTATTTATTTGTAAGATTAAATTTAACAAATTTAAATTAAATTTAAATAAAAATTTGTGAAGAATGAGAGATAAAATTAATTATTATATTGAGATATGTCAGGAATGTGATATAAAATTATAAAATTAATTATTATGTTGAAATATATGAAAAATATAATATAAATTAATTATTATTTTAATAATGTGTGTGGAATGTGAAATAAAGTTAATTTTTAATATTAAATTTTATGTATGATGTAATATATCTGATTAAAATTAAACCAAGTTAATTTTTAATGACTAAACAAATGTTAATGGCAAGCAGTTTTCTGTTGCTAGACGAGAAGCATAATTAAGAAAAATGGAGGGAGATGAAAAAGGGCATCAATTAAACCACATTTGTATAAATCTTCAAACCTCGTACAATCAAATTAATGCCTCTTTTCATCTTTTGGCTCGAACACCTATCTCTTCAATACTAGCCATACTATTTACTGACTCCGCATGCATATCATATCACTTACACAAACACTCACGATGGTACTGGCGGCTGCCAACGTGACGATCATTAGCAGTTCACAACATGGTTGCCGATAGTTGAGGCGACGACTCACGGTGACGCCCGATGCAATGGCGGTCGATGGTGACCGGATTACGGAACAATCAGCGTGACAACCATCTACTGGTAGCGACTGACAAAGTGATTGCAAACCAACAATGATGGACGGTGATTGATAGTCAGCAACCGTGAAATAGTACTTTGGCTAACGATAACTTATAGATAAAATATTCCACGAATATTAACTTGAATTGCTAAGATTATCTAATACATTTACCATCTAATTTCAACAGGTTTTTCACGTAATTCCTTCTTCACAGCTTGTCTTCCTTCTTGAAAACCATTTAACTGTAACCAAAATCAAGACGAAGTTTAGTTCCATTTTGTCATCCAAGCAAATCCAGGAGATCCCAGCATTTCTGAAATTAAAAGCTTTGCTGTTTCTTTCACGATCATTCAAACAAATCCACTTCTTTACAAATCTCAACAATTTGCTTACAGTTTATCGCAATGAATGATACAAATCTCAACTATCTGCATGCGTAGATTAGTGATTCAGAAATGTAATATTTTATAAAAATAAATGGCAAAATAGCCTAAAGTGCAGCAGCAAAAAAATAATGAAGACAACAAATAAAATGTGAATTTCAAAATTAATTCCAGCTCTTCATGATAAGAGACCAAATATCTCTGAAGACAGGATAAGTAATCAAGTCAACAAACAGTAAGAAGAAAGGCAAGAGTAAGAAAGCAATAACAATAATACAAGATCAAAAGCAAGGAAAAGGAACAAAATTGCCACCAAATAGACGACTCAAATTGAAAAATTGGCTAAAAAAGCTTCATCATAGGGGCACAATATAAACATCAAAACTATCAATGGAAATAAAAAGCATTGAGTAATCAAAAGCTAGCAGAATGACCGGTCATAGCGAATGCCTAACAATGAGCTATGATGAAATTGCCAACACCGACTGATTAAACTATGGCGTGACCGATGTTGGATCATTAAATAAAATGAATACTTCAAGCCATCATGACAGCATGAATCTGCACGAAGAATTAGCCCTAATGAAAATTACACAAACGCTGGAAAATAGTCGTAAAAGAAAATAAATTACCATGTAAAAGAAATTGTATCACCGATATTACTGTGACTGCTGCCATTTACAAGTTCTGAAGAAGAAACAGAGAGATCCTGACTCCCTTGGTGTAACAGTTGGGAGAAACCTTGCCCAATAGACTTCCACAGTCTTGTCGATAAAGAAGATTGCACATCACAGGAACTCCCTTCAGAAGGCAGCTCATAGAGGGCAGCTGAATCTGGATCAAGATCTGAGAACCTCACAGCTCCAAGAATCCGTTCAGGAAGCTCTGATTCAGATTGACTCTCAATGAGAAACGCTAGATCAACTGTTAGTGTCTTGATAGAGCCGAACGCTAAATGGACAATCGCATTGGCCACCACTGAAACTCCAATATCAATATCAACTTCAAAAAAGTACGCCCTGTGAATATACTTGCAAGAAACAGCCCTTCCAAGAATACAGACAGCCTGCTCACCAACAGCAGCTCTTACAATCCATGGACCCTTGACAATGTTGGCTATCAATTTAAGCCTTGATTTTCTAAATGTATCATCACCCTTCAAAAACTGGTCCATTAAAGATCCATCTTGAACAGGATTGTTTGCTACAAAGTACGCAATAGCACTGTAGTTATCCTTGCTAGGGAGCTGTAAATTAAACGCCCAAATAAGAGGATCGTTACCACTGCCAATTGCCTGATCAATAGCTTTTCTAACACGGTTTTTGGGATGGTTTAACACCTCACCAATCTTTTTGGGACCTTTGATCCAATCAAATCCAAGAGGCTCTAGAAGGTATTCACCACCAGGAATTTTAACTTTATTCTGGAGATAGTCAGGACCTCTAACCATAAATTTGTCTCCAGGAGGAGTTGCCCAACCATTTGAACAATTCTCTGGTTCTAAAAAAGGAACTGCACCACCATATTTTACTTCATTGATCCACGCATCTCCCTCACCATCAAGACAGGCCATGGGAACAGAGAACCTTAGAACAACCAGGCAGCAGCAAGCAAAAGTCACAACAACAGTTTTACAGATAACTTGTCACTATAACACATAATCATTAGTCATTTCAGCATCATAAAAAATTATGTAAATCAATCATTCAATGTAGTCTCCATTGTACTAAACTTCCAACAACTTCATGATGTGATGACATGATGCTCAGTAATATGACCACAACTTGAAGAAAATTTCTGAATGAAGCTTTAGATAGAGAATAAAAGTAATGTAGTAACCAAATAGTACAACTGAGGCATATCAACTCAAGATATTCTTATGCAGTAGTGCCCCCAAATCATCTAAGAGGACTCATTATGTGTTCACGATGTATTTCCAAATATGCAATGAATGTACAAAGAAACAACCCACATCCTTCCAAGAGTAGACAGACCAAAGATAGCAAACAATTGAGATTCATACAGCTTCATCGTACACAAGTTGGCTCTCTCCCCATTAAGAAGAATAAACAATGTCCACAACAAACGTTTAGTTCAGCAACATTTTAATCCGGATCAGTTCATTTGTTATGATTCTCCAATCACTAGCCTATCTCTAGGGGACATCCTAATGATTGATGGCCCAAATTAAAACCATGCCATGAAGCCTAACAGATGATGCAGATTTTGTTTTATTTTCGATATTTGAATAATCCAAGGTTTGTTAGAGTTTGAATTAGTAAGATTTTCTTTTATTTATTTATTTATTTATTGAGTTCATTTAGTCTGATATTGTTTATCTTTATTATAGGTTAGCGTTCACCCCTCTATAACTACAATCTATACCTGAACTTTTTGATAAACCTATTGACAAATGAAAATTGTGTTTTAGATAGCAGGTCTCATTGAGCTATATATAGCAGGTCTCAGAAGAAAAAAATGTATCAAATGTGAACGACCACTACCTGGTTATCTTGTTACAATTTATGTAATCATGGCCGTTATATTAGAAATCACATATAACATGCTCGTGAGAATTTTATTTGAAGATGTTTGCACTCAAGAGGTTTTTTGATGTGGTAAGGTTCATTATCTTTTTAGTATAATTATTCTATATGAAAATGAAAGGTTAGAGTAGCTGAGGAGAGTATTAGAAAAGAATGATAAGAATTTATACAGCCAAAATTGTATATACTATCTCTTTAAAAAAAAAACAGTATTTACTGTTTTATGGTAGAATTAAAATTACTTCCACTCAAATATTGTTGGGAACAATGAAATACTTTGTGTATAGTGTTAGGTATATTGAAAAGAAGTAGAGATAAAGATCAGAGTTTCACTAATTGGACTAAAGTTAGATGAATTTAATAGACAAGAGCCTTTGGAGTTTTTATGTGATATAAAAGAACTCTAGAGACTGAAACAAACATTTTATAAAACATTAATTAGATCAATTTTTGTTATATGTATCACAATGTTGGGTAATAAAGATATCAATAACAACAAAATTTAGCTTTATTAATGGGTGAAAGTTAAGGTAGATGTGTAGAGAGACTAGAAAATATATAGTTCTTAAATGATTTTATCAAAGAGAATATTGGAGTAGCACAGATGGCAACTATAATTATAGGGAATAAACTTAAGTGTTATAAACATAAATAATAGAGAGGCAGCGTTAATGTTACTAGATAATATTTGTTTAAAGACGAAAGTTTGCCTTTGAGACATTAACTGATAGAAAAGGATTTGTGAAGCCAATCCCAAATAATAAGGTAGATGATGATGATGTTGTTGTTGTTGTTAACATTATTCTAAATCATATCTTAATCACATGCTTACCGGTTAGATTGGTCCATGGATTTTGAAAACCATAATTTACCAACATTATTGCATAGTTCATTGTGCATTTCTCATGTTCTCTCAGCTCATGAAGTTTATACATTTCATTATATAAGATAATTGGTTTTAAAGCTAAGATATTTCCTTTTCATCAAGTATGATGAAAAAGACGAAACAAGAGTCCCAAATATGATCAATTGGTTAAACTGAAAGTAACTAACATAATTTGTTTTGTGTTTTCTATATAGTAAATGTTTTAGTTGGCATTGAAAGCTTGGATTAAATTTGTTTTTTTAAGACATTGATGAAATAGAAAAAAAATAATCACTATATTTATTTGTTTCTCCGAGATATTCATTCATAATATTTTAGCACATAATGAAGAAGAACAAGCATAAAGGTATAAAGGTGGAAATAACTGATATTGGCCCATGATTATCAGGCTCAATTCAACTTATTGCCCAGTCCATTTTCATAAACCTCATTTTGCAACCATATGACCCATATGATGAAGGAATGTGTTTGAGCGAAGTAGGCCATTGAATCCCGCATGGGTGAAGATTCGATTTGTAGTAACAAGCTAATCTAAACAAAAGAAAATTCTAGTAGGGAGCAAGCCACGATAAATAAACTGTAAAAAGAGAAGACAATAATGTAACATCATCGAAAAAATCCTCCTTTGTCCATGAGCCAAGCCAAAGCCGAAAAGACTCACTAAGTCTTAAAAGGAGGGTTCACAAGAAGCAATTAGGCAACTCTCCAACAAGAGCAAAATGAGAGGGATTTTGACCAGAGCGGTGTAGGTGGAGCTGCCCGAGGTTAGGGGACTCTTCAGTCGGGCTGAAAGGATTGTTATCTAAGGGTGGAAGTATTCAAGAAGTCCTTTATTGACCTATTAACTAAAAGACAACATTGAGGCCATAACCAAGCGGTGTAGGTGATCCGATCATCAACGGTAAAAAAGACAATAGAAGAGCTAGGTTGCTTTCAACCTCCTTATCTAAGCCCCGGTGAACTGAGTTTCCTGAACAAATAGAACAACCAAATACCCAAGATCCTCATATTCATAGTTCTAAGGGAGCCTGTGAGGCTCTTTGCTGATGTTTACCTAAAGAAGGTAACTAGGAAGGATATTCAACATTGGGCTGGGGATCCCCAAGATTTCTTTCATATGGAAGAAAAAAGTAGTAGTCAGCCTATGGTTGTCCACGAGGACCTTTAAGGATATTGGATCATCCCTTAAGTCCTTCCCAAGACCTTTAAGGATATTAGATCATGCCTCAAGTCCTTCCCAAGACCCTAAACAAGAGAATTATCAAAGGTTCTAGATCGTTGTTTGGTTTTAGATCTTGTTTTGTTGTTGTTCATAAAAGAGAATAGTAATAAAAAAATGAAAATATCCTCTTGTACCTTGCAAGATGTTTCATGCTTTACGTAGTAATGGATTAATGTAATATCTCTTGCAAGGGAAAGAGAGATGTTCCACATTCCAAGAATGCAGTGCTAGTGGCTTCACCGGGGATTTTGCATGACACAGCTTGCTAAGTAATTGGGATTCGCCATATAAATAGAGGTATTCAGGAACAATCAAACTATTACAACAATCAGCATAAAAAACCTCTTCCCCTTTGTGGGGGGTATTTAAGTTGCTTTTGGAAAGCTAGGCCCATATCCTTATTTCCTGGACGCCACTGCCCTTCGCTCTCTTCCACTTAGATTTCTTTGATTCTTGCAGGATAACCCATGGCCCATACCTAAGCTGACTAGGTTGTGATGTTGTGGTTGTTTTTAAAGGATGCTTGATATAGAGAAAGCCTTCTGCTAGAGCACAAAGTTTTGAATTCAACGTATTGCCTTTGAGGGAATATAGAAATCTTCATATTTACACAGATGCCAGAAGATGGGGACATTGTGCATCTATAAGGGTCATTTGGACAATGTGGGCTTCCACTGCAGTTGGCATTTGTTGACATTTTGAACTTATATGAAATGGTTCCAACACAAATTTCTCCCAACATTATAACATACATCTACTCCTTGTCAAAGTTGTTGAAAGATAAGGCAATTTCTTGGAGCATAAAGCCAAGAGCAATTCAAAGCAGTGTTCAGAAGGATGATGATTGCCACTATCTTGGTTGCTTCAAACTATGATCTCAGACCCAAAAGATGATTTTTGAGGCCAACAATTTACATTCAAGTTAACGAGGCTTCTATTTTTTTGCTAGAGAGAATCTAGGATTGGCCATTTAAGAAGCATAAGTTTCCAAAGGAGACCCAATGATAATTACAGTGGCAGAGCTGAAGACTAACTTGTTGCTCATGGAAGACTTACTCTACAGAATTCCAGCAACATACAAAGTTTGTGATTGCAAGAGGTTGTTATTGAGCATAAGATAAAGATCATCGACAAGTTAACCTTGATCTAATAAAATATTCTTATTTGTCCCATAGGTCGGAAGGTAAAGAAGGTGATTAGAACACCCCCAGGATAGGAGGATATTCCTGAGCTTAGGAGAAGGATGGGCAGCAGTTGTCCTCACATCTTAGCTGGAGATCATCACTTGAGTTATGGGAGAGGAAAGTGATGAGGATTGTGCGAGGACCTGGTAATTGTACTAATGACTCAAAAAGAGAATGGCAAAGTTCATGTGGTGACCTAACCTTGGGGGCAAAGGGCAGTAGTTATAAGGGAAAGCAGTGGTCACAAGGGTGGGCTTGCCTCAAAAGGTTTTGGTCCCAAGAGATGATCAGGAAAGTTACATTTGAAGAATCAAACCACCAAGGCTAACCAATCGTTAGAACCTTGGAGAAGTTACCTGATTGCCTCAGACGATGCAGTTGTTTATCCATTATGAGTTTCTTTAAGCTCATTATTGGGCAAGTATCAGAAATTCAATGGCATAGCTTCCAAAGGGAATTAGTGGTAACTATGATCCCGAAAAGATGACAAATCCCCACTCTGGACCTGATGAGGTTCCTTAGGCTAGGATCCTGACCCTAACCCATCCTGTCTCTTGATCTAGCAATTTAACAATTTATGTAGGATCATGGAAGAAGGGTTCGATCATCTTCTTATAAATAAGGTTAAGCCAAAAAGCTTGATATGTCAATGATGTACTAGGGCACTATTGACAACAACAGCCTAGTTGACGTCTTCTAGGATCCGAAACTTCAAATTCCAAAAGTGATGGGTGGGGACGTCTTCTTTCTCTGCAAGATCCCCTTTAGCCCAGCAATGACGAGAGGCGAAGGTTAAGAATTAGTTCGCTTTTGGCTAGATGCATGTCTTGTGATGACTGACTTATCATCATTAGATATCATTTATTAATTGTGTAGTCACCTTTAAATATCATTTATTAATTGTGTAGTCACCTATAAATATTATTTATTAATGCCTAAGTCATTTCAAGGAGCTGCTTATTAGGTGTAAGCATAGCTTTGAAATGTATCGAAAGGTGCTTGGGTAAGGAAAGCATGTCTTAAGGCATGCTTAAGACATGCTGGCCAACACCAAAGGGAACCAAGTGAGAGTTTTAAGGCAAGTTTGTCTTAAATGCAACTTAGAAAATGACCATTTTCCTTTCCAAAAGTTTAAGCTCAGCCATAGGTAAGGAACTCTAATAGCTCCTAAGGTAGATCTCGAGTAAGCAACTAGACGCAGCTTTCCAATGACGCTTTTGTATTTTATGATTGTGTAGCTTGTAGCAATTTTTATGAATGTTCCATTTGTTATGCGATCATTTATTTCTAATGAAAAGAGAAGTTTAAAAAACTCCCAATATTGTATATGGGTGCCTTAAGATTGATTTATCTCGAATTTTCAAATGGAATGCGTGGATAGAACTTTTAAGTCAACGTCTCTTCAAGTTCAAGGGCATCTATGAGGTAGTAGGGGGTATTCAAAATCGACCTCTCACACTACGAAATGGTTCGATGACGAACCAGGCAGAAGTTGGTGGGCCTGTGATATGCTCGAGACCAAAGAGGGTGGGTGATGCAAGCAAACAATGAATAACCTTATATGTTTTAGACATGATTAGCTTTGATACCAAGCTAATGTAGTGAATGGTCAATTGTGGGTGATTCTCAAGCAGCCAATGTTAATATTGCTAGGATTGGTTTCTAACTAAGAAAATCTGTGTCGAAGGTCAAAAGTATGCAAGATGCATAGCTAAGATTCTAGTAATTCTCAAAAAGGTTATTACTATTGAATTAAAAAGAAATTTTAAGATGAGTACTCTAGTATGTAGCTAACATGAGAATGCCATGCATATGTAATTAACATACAATATACTGAAAATAAACTACATGCACACATGCAAATTATACGATGTAGAGGATACTTAAAAGAAGCCTCTTTAATTATGCTACATGCTTGATTTTTCACACTAAGATCAAAAGATTTCTTGATAAGATTAAATCGGCCCATGAGAATTTCAGAGATTTACTTAATAAAATAGACTAGGCTTAAGAATTTAATTCTCAAGCAAATAACTTGAAGTGACCCAAAGCATGAAGGCAATTCATACAACAGTGAAAGAAAAATATACGAATAAACTACTCCAGTAATAATATCATGAAAGATGCTTGGGCTTAACTCAGAAATAGCCAATTTAGAGAATTTCATAAAAGATGTATGACTGTTTGACAAATTCAACGCAAACCAGGAGAATAGTGGAAATCAAAAATAGAAAAAAAAAAAAAATGAAGAAACGAAGCCCTGCTACCTCTAGAAACTCAATGGAACCCAAAGATGGAAACTTGCAGCCCCTCTGCAGCTTTCGGTGTCGATCCGACACCCTTATGCGGAATCTTCGAAACAGTGAAGAAAAGCTCTCTTTTCTCTCAAATGTTAGTGGATATTCTTCACCATCAGCCAACAGCTGCAACCTTGCAGATCATTCGCCATATATAAAATGGAAATCAGCGCGTACCTCCCTCTGACTCGGCGGTCACAGCTCGCACGATCCTTGAATATGGCGCCACAAAGACGACTGTCGAGAAGGTGGCTCGTTGTGGTTCCATCAAACGTATAAGCGCAGCATGGCTTGGCCTCGTGGACGGACGCGGAGACGCAATCTGAGGATTAGGGCTGGCCTGTTAGGCATAAAGACGGGAAATCCCCCTTTCGAGTTTCGACGAAGAATTTATTCCCCTCGGACGGAGAACCGGTCAGCAATTCGGCGGCCTCGCGAGCTGACTCCTGGCGCCATGGCCTCACCAAGACCAACTCAGCAACGGCTTGTTTAACGTTTAACGGCAACAAACCAACGGAAAAAAAAAAAAGCCCTCGAAGTCAAAAAAAAATTTAAATTGATAAATAAACAAATGATGAAATTATAATATGCGTAAAAAATAGTTAAAAAATATAAAAATATAATTTTTTGGGTAAAAGTTAAATATTTTTTAATATAGTTAACAATATATTAATTATATTATATTTCTAACAGTTCAATTCAATAGTTTTGATAATAATAATTTGAATCTACCAATTTTTAATACATTTTTTCAATAAAATATCAAATTAAACTAAAAAAAAATAATCTTAGACATTATTAGACCATAGTAAGATGATTGATATTTCAAAATTTTCACTAATCATTTGAAATGCCAAACAATTGGTGAAATTTATAATATGTTATAATACGAGTTAGATATATTATATATATTCAAAATATTTCTGTAAGTATTTAACATTGAACTGAAGGTTAAGTTGATCCGGAAGTTTCTTATTATGCTTAACAACATATTAGCTATATTATATTTCAATTTATTGATCAAATTTAATTATTTTGATATTAATTTAATTAATAGATTATTAATGCATTATTTTCAAAAAATGTTCTTAAGTCTCTCTCTCTCTTTCTCTCTCTCTCTGTATATATACATATATATATATATATGTATATATATATTTGAATATATTTTGAAATTACATTTAAATATAATTATGGCATTCTGTATGGTAAAATTATGAAATTGTATTCGAATTTATGATTGTGCGTATCATGCAATACTAAAATTGTATTCCAATCTCCTAAACACTATGTAACGTCAAAATTATATTTGAATATAATTTCGATGCTGCATATTACAGATTATAACATTATTTTCAAATACGATTAGCACCATTACTAATGAGACTGTTAACAATGTGCAAAAGTGTCTCTTCGATATGAGCCCATGTTGCCATACAAGAAAATTTTATAACCAAAATTATATTCCAAGGCTGATAAAATTCTACTTTAAAATTATAATTAAATACAATTAAAATTATATTCGAATATAATTTACATAATACATTTAATTGCACTTCTCATAATTGAAGTTGTATTAATTTTCTGCAAGTTGTTTCTTAAATTCTTCGGTATCTTGTAGAGAATATACCAATGATTTTACTCTTATGATTTTTTTATCGTCTAGAGTTTCTAATTCACAGAATCTTGGACTTCTATTAAAATGTAATAATGGTTATCAAAAAATAATTCTTTCAAAGAGTCTAAATATTTATTTTTATAATTTTCAATTAGGAATAAAGCTTCTAGTTTATAGTTTATTTTAATAAGTTTTAAATGATTGAAAATTCTAGGTATTTTTATTGGTTTTTGTTCTATTGTAAATGTATGATAGGTTTTGTGAATAGTTATAGATAAATATTGATATTCCAAGGCTGATAAAATTCTACTTTAAAATTATAATTAAATACAATTAAAATTATATTCGAATATAATTTACATAATGCATTTAATTGCACTTCTCATATATAATTGAAGTTGTATTAATTATATAAGATTACTTTTAAAATTATATTCGAATATATAATATAATTTCTATGAGAAAAATTTATGTGTATGTAGATAAAACAGTATCTAAATATAATTAGATTACAAATTTTTAAATTTATCTATATATATATAATTTATAATTAAATATATTTTTAAAATTATATTAGAACATGATTATCATGAGATTCGATCCCTTCAGAATATAATTAATGAAGATTAACGCTCGCACAAGGAAATTAACATAAAAAACATTGAGAACAAACGTATACTTTGAGAACATAAATGGCGCCAATGAATTAAAAACTACCAAGAAGATCGATGGAAGGCTGGAAAGGTGGCGATGGTGGAGGAGAGAAGACATCAAATTGCTTCAGAAGCCTATCAATCATCAAACCTGCGACGTAGGAGATGCCGGAGGCGGAGAACCCCAGGCCAAGATGATAGAATAGTGTTTTTGGATAAGAGCTTGGTTGGCTCACATGAGCCTTTGCTATTGCTAGAAGACTTATGCAGAGCAGGGAGGCGGCGGCAACTGCTATGAGCTTGTACTCCTTGTTATCAGTTTCTCTGAATGAGAAGCCGTAGATCACAGGAGGGAGGAAGCCAAAGATTATGTAGGAGAATATAGCAACTGTTGCATGAAGCCCAAAGTTTGATCGTCTTCCCAGCACCTTCCAGTATCGATTGGTTTGATCTTCTTCTTGATTTGCTCGTGAACTGTTCTTAAGTTCCAACAGCTGCAATCGGAGATTGAAATGATTGTTTCACAGCATTCTTGTTATTGTTTTCTGTAGTTTATTTTGAATATAGAATATCATGCATGCATGCATGGTGTCATTATATCATCGATACTAAAACTCAATCTTAATATTATCAAACTTTCACTCTCATATTGATGTCAACAATAACTATATATACCGCATTACATTTTGATAATAATAATAATAATAAAGCCGGCCTTCACCCCATTAGGTAGGATCGATCAGCTGCATGAATCCTTTATTTTTATTGCACTTTATCAGTTAATAAATTCTTATTTAGCTCCAAGTTTTTAAGATTAATATTCATTATAGTTTCTTGTAATACTTTTTTTTTAGTTTCTCTCTTCCTCTTTTTACATGAGCATGGTCCAACAACCCAACTTTTTTTACTGGGGCTTCGATCAGCTTATGATTTGTATGTCCAAATTATCTAAGTTGATTCTTTTTGAGTTTATCCTTAATGATGCTACTCCAAACTTCTCGCGAATTTACTCATTTTATTTTTTCATGTATATCAATCCATCCATCTTAGCATACTCATTTCTGTAATACTTATGATCTAATTTATATTTTTACTCTTTATATGCCAACATTCAGTACCATAAAATAAGTATTGCAGAAATGAGGATGTTAAGGTGGATGTGTGGATATACACGAAAGGATAAAATAAAAAATAAGTATATCCGAAAGAATGTTAGTGTTGCACCAATTGAGGATAAACTTAGAGAAAGTCGGCTTAGATGGTTTGGACATCTAAATCGTAGGTCGATTGAAGCTCCAGTTAGAAAAATTGAGTTACTGAATTTTGCCCATGTACAAAGAGAAAGAGGGATACCAAAGAAGACATGACAAGAAACTATAAGGAGTGATCTTAGTTACTTAAACTTAGATAAGAATTTGGTAATTGATAGAGCACAATGAAAACAAAGGATTCATGTAGCCGACCCCACCTAGTGGGATTAAAGCTTGGTTGTTGTTGTTGTTGTTGTATAGGCCAACATTCAGTACCATATATTATTGTTGATTTTACTGGTATTCATATAATATTTACTTTTAGGTTTAAGTGAAAATTTTCTATCACACAATATGCCATATGCATTTTTTCACTTTATTCATCCTATTTGGATCTTATTAATAGCATTACTATCTATTTTATTGTCATTTAGTATGATTAATCTAAGGTATTTAACACATCAATTTACTTTTTTTGATGATTTGATTATCAATTATCACATCACCAATACTAGTATTTCTTTCTTGTCACATCACCGCATTACATTTTGATCCATATAATAAATTGATCTTATCTAGGACATGATCATATATCAGTTAAGTTATCTATCATTAAAGGACACAACCCTCTCCGTTGAAAATTAGAAAATGACCAAAAAGAAAAGCATATGGATGTAGAAAATTGAGAATCACACATAAGAAGAAAATTTAAGTACTTACATCATGTAAAATTACAAAGAAGCCACCTACGAGATTAGCCAATCCCAAAGCAATGATATTCACTGCAATGCAATATATAGTGCACATTAGTTAGTAAATGCAATGATAAATGGACAAAAAAAACAATATTCAAAAGGTTTGCATTTTTTTCAAAAAGTTATTTTGCTTGTACATTAATTTCACATTGCTTGGGTTCGACTGTCTCGTTTCTACATTGCATTATCACGTGTTAATAAGTAATTACTTTGCTAATAAGATCATTGCAAGAATATATCAAAGAGTACAAACAAAACTCAGCATTTAATTGAAGACTAATGATACATAATAAAAAAAAATTTTGAAGCCATCGTGACACCATTGTCATATAGGCAAAACGCAATTTTTTATCCCTATATAGGATTACTAACACGTAAGAATTGTACCCCAATGTTTTGACTAATTTTTTGAGCTACATAGCATTTTCTTTAATTAAAAGCATCGATTTATTTGTTCCAAGATGGCTTTAAGCACACGCGAAAAGACAAAGAACATTCTTTATCTTTTGAACAAGAAGATGGAGAGGTTAACCCCAATAATGATCATCAAATTCAGAATTTGAAGGATATATATGTCTCACCCAAGCAATAAAAATTTATAGATTCAGAACAACAGATCAATTAGTTGAAGCGATCAAGTAATGAGAATTGATCCGTGATGTCAGTTTTTCGAGAAAGTGGGGAGCTTTAATCGATCTCACTAGGCAGTTGTTGATGTTATTATAGTTAGGGGGCGTTTGGTTCAATGTTATCTTGATGTTATGTTATGTTATCTAGAGAAGGCAATTGTTTGGTTTAATGATATCTACAAATAATCTTCTATTAGATTATAAAATTATTAGTCAAAAGATGACATCTAGATGTCATGACATATAAATTACATAACATAACACCAAGATAACAACGAACCAAACGCCCCCTTATAGTTATTCAGTGATAACTTCACCAACAGTCAATGCTGTCAGCTACTATTTTATTACTGATAAATTTTTGATACTTACATGTTGAAGTTTCAGATCCAGCAGCAGATGATACTACGCCAAGGCTGGTAATAGATTCAACCAAACCTCCATAAACAATACTCTTCAACACTTCCCACCTGTTGTCTTGTCTGGTTTCCAATAAGCCGCGATCATCGACATTAATTTGTGCATCACCATGGGGTATTACTATTGTCGTTGATGTAGCTAAAACATCAACAATTTCAGCTTTATTTGGAGATACTTCTTCAGGAGACGAAGGTTGTTCAAATATGAGAAGGGGTTTAATTATATCATCTTCTTCTGCATTGTGAAAGTTATGATAGAGAATGAGACCTAGAAGCAACAGAAATAAGAACACAAGTAATAAAATTTATGATCAATCTGCAAGAATATATAGTATTTTTGGGCATACACTACGAACCAAAGCTTCTTTGTTAGTGGGTTTATTATACATTATGATAACATCAGAGCCATATATAATGCCATTAAATTTAATTAATATTAATTACAAGATGCTAATATTATTTAGTGAATTTATTTTTGTGTTAAAGACTTATTTAACATGTAAGCTGATTGAATTTGGCAAATAAATTTGTGTTAATTAAGGTAATCAAGGGTGCTAATAAAGGCATTAAGTGTGTGTAATACGTTGTTAATTAATCTGCTAACCTGTCAGTTAAGGAGTAAGGGGAAAGAAAATAAAAGGAAGAATCAAACCTTTAATCCTTTATCCATCTAACTAATACAAACAAAGGCAACCTTCAGATCTATACCTGGCCTCTCAAGGGGAAGACGAACCGGCTTGCCAAAGATAAAGGGAGAGACATGTGACACTGAGAAAAGGATAAGGCATCACTGCCATACACATGGAGAATCTAGGAAGCAAAGGTCAACCACACAAACAAAATGGGTTAAAGTCGTCCAAAAATGACCCGAACAGCATAGAAGAAGAGGTCATACAAACAGCTGATCAAACAGACAAACAAGCAAAGGACTCAAACAGAACTCTAGTGGTCTTCTCTAACACATGACCTTCCGCATATTCCATGCTAAGAAAAATAGCATGAGTACCTGTTTACTCCTAAAAAGTTTTGAGTAGAAAGTAAAGTAAAAAAAGCAAATCATTGGAGGATCTTGGAACCAAAGAATCAAACTTTGAAGTAAACCCTTCAAATCACACAAGCAAAGTTTGAAGTCAAAAAGCCAAAGGCAACGTTCCAAAGATAAACTCAAAATTCAAAGTCTGTTGAAAGGTTTGAAGAAAAGATTCATAAAATTAAGACCTTCGAATCTTCAAAGGAAGTGCCGTAAAAAAGAAGTCAAATTCAAAGAGTCGACAGCTATGACAAAATTCTATTATTCGATATTAGGTGTGCCAAGTTAGCAAGATTCTAACCTAAGATGATTATAAAAAAATTTAAAATATTACTATACAAGTGGCCCTTATTATTGGTCTAGGCTTTTAAGTAAATGATTATTCATTTACTTGTGTATTAAGCTTAACTTTAGTCTCCTATTAAAAGTTGTTTTAGAGCTAGTGATTCAACTGAGATTAAGTGGTTGGTGCACATTATAATCCTATAAGTCGATACTACCATGGTTGAGCAAAAAGTTTTAAGAGCGAGTAGATCCCACAGCCCAAGGTGGTTGAGTGGGCTCTTAGTATGCATGCACTTGATGAATTAAAATAGCTTATTGAATATGGTTGAATTCTCATATAAAAGAGAAATTCTTTAGGATACACATGCGAACTGCCTCATATTGAAAGGTTAGCGATAAATTAAGTGTTTATATAAGTTTTTGCCTTTACCACCAAAAGGATTTTTTTTTTTGGAGGAACCCTAAGGTATTACTCCCTTAACAAAATGATATAATAAGATGGGTGACAATATATGACCCATCCTAAATAGATACTAGAAATCAGGGTTTCATGTTGAAAGATTTATTAGTTAGGTTGGGTTTCGGCTATATATTTTGATACAGTTTACTAAACATGTTAGATCGGATTGCATATTCTCAGATTGGGTTAGGTTCTCATTAACCTAAATTTATAAGTTTATATGTTTTTAGAAGATTATCTATCATAAATTTTTTGGTTTGGCGCTTACCAAATCCAACTTGAGTTTGTTAATACCATGCATACAATACTTTGAATAGGGATTGGGTGATAAGATTTTGATCATTTTTTAAATGAGTTGGGTTCATGTCATGTTAATTGGGTTGAGTCGAATTTGGATTCAATTGGGAACCTCACAAGCTCCGTTTTGCCACCTCTTGTACACAAAATAGGGAGGAAAAAACTTGTGTGAACTTTTAGCCTACCTAGTGGTTGGCAATTGCATTCAACTTCAAATCTGGTAGAATGATAGCTAGAATTTTAATCAACATGAATTAGACTCGGGTTCATGGAAATCAAAGGTGATTCACTTAAAATAAATCAACTTAGAGCTGACTAGATAGTTGAACTTTAACACTTGAATAAATGCACATATAATGTATCTATTTTATGTTTTCTTAATGTGTGACCTAAGCCTTTAGATTGGCACTAAAACAAAAAAAAAATATATGTCAAATCACATCCCCTCTGAAGATGTTATAAAAGTTAATGAGAAGGAACACACTATTTTTTCAACAAAAATCTTTTGAAGTAGCAACATACACTAAATAGTCAAGATATTAAAACTTACCTCGAATCAACAAAAATCAAGTAAGAAAAAAGTCTCTTTAGGTAAATCGGCTTACCTTCATAGTTATCTTTACCTTTTGCATTTCCTGTAGTGACTGCAATTTCAAAGGCAGAAAGAGCTAATATCATTATTAGAGTTAGTAGGTAATATGGCTTGTGTTGAGGTACAAAAAAAGAAATCTCTAAGTAAAACATCTAACCTTCACAGTTATCTTTGCCTTTTGTATTTCTTATGGTGTCTGCAGTTTCAGAGGCTGAAAGAGTCGATATCACTATCAGAGTTAGTAAGCAACATGACTTGTGTTAAGGTACAAGAAATTACATTGAAAATCAGTAGAAATTGATGTCACAATACATAAACATAGAGATTTAGTTCGTAATAGAGAGTGGCAAAACTACTCTCATGTTCAGCTTTCAAAGTTAAAGAGCTTGACCTAAAACCTCAAGCTTATATATATGTAATGTAGATATCCTCTCACATCCAAGCTTATTTGGTTTCAATATGGATTCAACATAACAATAATTGTTTCTCTCTTTTCTTTAACCTTAAACAAAACATAACTAACGGACACCATAACTAACTTGAGATGAACTCTAATACCCTATTAAATCTCTAATAATCATCCTTCTTAAAGTTTAAGCTTGAAGATTATGAGCCGTAATTAATTTACTCTTATAGAAGAGATGCAAAACTTGATCTTGGTAATATAATTGCATGAATCAACTTATGTTAATAGAAAAAACTTCTGCTTCGAGCTACTTTATACAAATACGATCAACAGAGCAAGAAAAAAATGAATCAAACCAATTATGACCATAAATTGCACCTAAAACAATCTGCTATTTTCTAAGAACTTGGCTCTCCCTCACATTGGCCAGAGGTAGTGAAAGCTATAGGAAGAGATGAAAAAGAAAAAAATTCTATTCAATAAAACTTGTATAGCTACCAACACCATTTTTTCATAGAAGCAAATACAAAATTCCTATGTTACATTTGCTTTATCCCACTACTTTTGTATAGCAAAGTTGCCTCATGCTCTTTTCATCACTTTTGGCCAATGTCTTGGTGGCTAGGTGTTTGTGGAACAGGTAAGTATGTCAATCAGTTATTAAGGTGGTCCTCCTGGCAGTGGCTCAAATGTTTGATGAGCCCCAATTGTTCCTGAGCTCCCATGTACTGAAATTGCTCGACATATTTTTTCCTTAACTCCTTAAGAGGTTGTATTACTCTCGAGCTATTGCCTGACTTGCTAGTATCTATCTTGAACAAACATTGGTCTCTAGAGATTTGCTCAAGTTTTCGGGAATCCTTTTGTCACCTCGAGAAATTTTCACTAGATAACAATCGAGAGGCACTAGGATACATGGTGGTTTGAAGTGTCCTAGTTTCAGCCCTAGAAAATGAGTAACTAATTCAAGAGGCAAGACCTTCTGTCAAGCACATCAAATGAAAGAATTGTTTCTTTGGAAAACCATTTAGCTTCAGTTGACCACTTGCCCTTCCAATTGATTTGGAAACTCCATTGGGTGACTA
Source organism: Apostasia shenzhenica (assembly GCA_002786265.1). Taxonomy (NCBI): domain Eukaryota; kingdom Viridiplantae; phylum Streptophyta; class Magnoliopsida; order Asparagales; family Orchidaceae; genus Apostasia; species Apostasia shenzhenica. The sequence continues at coordinate 628,351 of KZ451927.1, forward strand.
TCTTCTTATGCTTTCTCTTGTCCCATCTCCAAGGAGTACAACTAAGACAATTTTTTTTTGTTTCTTCCTCAAGAAACAAGGTCCCAATAAAGATTTAGGTGCTCGACATTGATGACAATTTACATCTATGTTAGGTGCTCAAGCTTATTGGTGCTCTCTAATCCACTATGCTTTGTGGAGTTGGCCATATAAGATTGGTTTATCATTCGTAAAACTCTCTTGTTACTTAAATGGAGCTATATAATGTTGTATATCTCGATTGTTCCTCTATGTGGTGCTTATATACTAAAACTTCTCTAAATTCTACTAAACAGTTGAATGCATCTTGCAAATTCTCATAGGGAAGCTTGGGATTTGGTCTAATCCTTCATGGTTGTACTTGTCCTAAACAATTTGGATCAAACAAGTGGGTCAATTGGATTCAATTGGGCCCAATTGGTTTGACTTGGGTACACTTTGGGTTTGAATTGGGCTGACTTATAAAAAACTAGAACTAAAGGGACCAAATTGTAATTGCTCCATCAAATTAGCCCTAAAATTGGATTTGAGCCTTCCGATTCCAATGTAAAATCTTCGGTCGGGCCGCTGGACGAATTCGTCGGCCTCTTTCTTCTCCTCCAAGCTCGCGAACGCGCACATCGTGCGGCAATTCTGGTTTCATGATCTTCGCGAACGCGCACATCGTGCGACAATTCTGGCTTCTCAGTAGGGAGTTGTTAAATAATGAGTTGCTGGTGAATTGATTTCCACTGCAAAGCTGAGAAGATTGATTTTTTTCAACTGAGCGATCGCAATGTAGGTGGGATCGAATTGTCGCCCGAGCATCAAGTGGCTATAGCCGGTCTCCTTCCAAATCATTGATTACAGCTAGGTGTCTCAGATTTGATGCAGAGGTTGCAAAGGTGCTGCTATCTAAAAACTTGAGGTTCACATAGATTTAAGACTTCTTTTCCTTTGATTTCTTAGTTTTCTCGTTGAACATTCTTAATTGAATTAATTTCTCTGTTTGTGCTTGTCATTTGTTCTTTTATTCCTAGTGGCTATGTTCAATCTTCAAGTTTAGTATTTTTGGATCTTTGTTTCTGTTTTGATCCTGTCTTGCTGAATGGGACTTGGATACTATTTTGATTTCATTTAGCTATCCTCTTTTCATACTCCTGACCGAACTGCTAAGTTAACTTTCAATCATCTTATATAGGCTGAATGTGGCATGTAAAGCTAAATTAATTTATTGCTATGATCATGTCTTGTTTCTGACTTTATCTGATATATATGTTTGCTGCTCTCTTAATGAAATTCTGCAAAATTGCTTCATCTGTAAGGTATTCCAAGTTTCTTGCGTATTAGTTAATCTCACCTAATAAGTTGATAATTTAACTATCTTATTTCCACGAATTTACTGTTTTTAAATTGAGTATTGCTAATCTCTATAGGACTTTACTATCAACTTGTATGTGAATATGTAAACTAGTGAATTTAAAAATAACTTAGTTTAATCTCCTCTAGTATTGAATGTCATTACATAGTTCTTAGTTTCTAGGTTTAGGGCACTCTAGGTATTACATTTTGGTCCATGTAGGAGATTATGAAAATATAGAAAAAAACGTTACATTCCATATATAACCTAAGCAAGCCCTATTGGCAGCTTGTTGGTTCAATCACTCACCCAAAGTGTTACCCTCGCTGCATTACATATGATGCTCCAAGAAGTACTATGGGTGTAAAACTCCAAGGAGCTAGAGCGGGGCAAGAGAGCAGTAACTGCTTAGCTGATGGCCTCCAAGGTCCATACTACCACAAAAGAAGGCTCTAAACTTGTTTGAAAGAACCCAAAGAACGTAACACAAGGACGAACTTACAGAATTTACACCAACATCATGCGAGAAAACACCATACCTTGTCTCCCAAAGAAAGAAGATTTCGCATAAAACAAACTATGTGGATTCCCAAAACCATTGTTGGGAAGCAACACGTCTACGCCAAAGATGAGATCAAAGGTTGCCACCAAAGTGAAACTGAGCAAGTGGGAGTATTTTTGGTAAAGATGACGAGCGAGAGTTTATCTAAATCTGATCCAATAACTTGCCTCCTATAAAATCTATAGGCATTTTCCCAAAATAAAGACTAGTTGGGTTCAAGGGAAATCTTCTGCACCCTCCACTACTAGTTCTTCCATGCCTCCTTTATTTTAGCATCGCGAGAGAGTGAATCAAAACAAGACGAAATGCCACCCTTGCCAACTCCTTTGATGAGAGCCGAGATGTCTGTGAGCTATACATACTCATTCATTTGTGTTAACATCCTCATCTCTTCAATACTTATTTTATCTATACATTTCTACTCTGTAGGCCATTATTCGGTACTGTATAACATCGATGGTATTACTACTAATTAATAAAATTTACCTTTGAACTCTAAGTGAAATGTTTCTCACACAACCGACCATATGCATTCCTCTACTCTATCAATCCTACTTAGACGCTGCTAATAACATTACTTTCTATTTCACTATTATTTTATATGAATGATCTAAGGTATTTAAATCGTTTACTCTTCTTAATAACCTAATCATTAATTATCATCTTACCAATACAAGTGTTTTTTTTATTAAATTTGTACTCTATATATTTAATTTTTGATCTATTAAGACGAAAGACATTAAACTTTAAAATATTTTTTTATAACTCAAGTTTCGCCTTAGCTTCATCTCTAGTTTTATTAATAAGGAGAGTATCATTTAAGAAAAGCATACACGAAGGCACCTTGAATGTGTCCAGTCCAAAACTCCATAACCAATGCAATGGGATGTGGACTTAAAACTAAGCTTTGGTGTAAACTAATTGTAACAGAAAAATTCTCAATAAACTCTTTTGTATTTGAACATAAGTAACAATTTTTTTATACATGTCTTTAATAATTTAAAGGGGTAATTCCACTAAGGCCCCTGAGGTGTACTCAGCTTGCCACGCAGGTCCACAATTTTGAAAACATGCAAACAGGTCCCAAAAATTTACTATATAGGTCATTGTGGTCCTTAACATTTACCAAAAGCTTTCAATAAAGTCCAATTAAATAGTTTCCGTTAAACATTCCGTTAAATAAAAAATTTAATTAAAAAATTATATTTTTTTTAATGTGAAATTACAATCGTACCCCTCACCCTCACACGCGTAAACTGCGCTCGAGCGTCAGCGCCGGCGCCGGCGCGCGCTCGTCCGCGAGTCAGCGCCGGCGCCCTGCGCGCAGGCACCGGCGCCGCGGGTGTGCGCGAGTCAGCGCCGGCGCGCGAACACCCGCGCGCAGGGGCAGCCACCGAAAATTTGAAAGAATATAAAGGGTATTTTCTTAATTTTAACAGTGTTTAACGGAAACTGTCACAGAAGGACCACAATGACCTATATAGTAAATTTTTGGGACCTGTTTGGCATGTTTTCAAAATTGTAGACCTGCGTGGCAAGCCGAGTACACCTCAGGGGCCTTAGTGGAATTACCCCTAATTTAAATGCAAGTAATGCGAACCTTTTTTTAAAATTCTAATTCTATATTATCATAATATCACTATATAATTTATGCTCGATCACCATTTTTTAAAGTTTAGATCATTAATTTAATTCATCTATAATCTTATACATTATCTTCATTCTTGTAAGTAAGTATTAATGTACTTTTTTTCATTTATTCAGCATTCTTTTAATCTTTAAAATTATATTAAACAATCATTGAGTCAACAAATTGTAGCTCATACATTTTCAAATATTTATTAGAATATCATCCAATCCTACTACTTTTCTGCACTTCATTATTTTTAAAGTTTTTCAGACTTTAGCTTTATTAATATGCCGAATGTAAAAGCAATTTATATTTTTCTTTTGGACGTTAAGTTCATTAAGACCAATTTTATTATCACATTAATCATTAAAAGGCTTTTCAAATAACTCATTCGTCTATATTAAATATCTTTTTTCTTTAAAAGTATTTTTTGATCTCTATCTTTAACGTATTTTACTTTAGTCAAGTCTTTTATTTTCCTATATCTTACCCTAGCAAGCTTATATATGTGCTATTATTCTTTTTTAGTGTCTAATTTCTTATATAGATTCTCAAAAATAACATTTTTTGTAATGCAAATTATTTTCTTAGACTTTTATCGAGCTACTTTATACTTTTTTCAATTTTCTTTAATCTTGCATTTATACCAATCTTAATAGCAAAGCTTTTTCTCTTTAATCTTTCATGTACATCTTATTTTTACCACCAAATATCTTTATAAGGGATCCCATTCAAGCAGAAAGGGAGGATCCTTGTGTAAGGGCAGGGGAAGGCACGGGTACCAGAGATAAAAGTAGCCTTTCTCTTTATATATGTATGATACAAGTTCTTTCTTAAGCACCTCCATTAGCTTAAAGATGGGATCACCTTCCGGATGTTCTTTCGGTGTGGATCCCTTCGGTCGCCGGAGGTTCCGGACGAGTTTTCCTTTAAATTTGCCTAATATATCTTTTGTCACCTTGTGAATGTAGTCAACCACATAAAATTAGTTTCTTCCTCAATATCTTACTATCTAAGTTCTAAAACTTTCTACTAAATGATTTTTTTTTTCATTCTCTAGATTTTATTATCGAATACGAGGACATTGTTTCAGTTTACTATTACTTCTCTAGCTCTTCATTTTGAAATCCAAGATTATTAACCGGTGTTAAATAGTTAAGTATTCACTTGAAATGATCTTACAAATTTTACAATTGAAATGATTTCATTTCCTTATTAAGAAAATAATCAATATGAGTTCTTGAAAACATGTTCTTTTAAGTTATAATATGCTTATCTTTTTCTTTAAATAAAATATTAACAATTATAAAATCATATGCTAATAAAACTTCAAAATGATTTTAGTCTCCTCATTAGTCTCCCCAAAGGCCAAAACCATATCCACCATGAATGTTATTAAATTTCTCAACACTTCTAATATGTTTGTTTAGATCTTCTCGAATAGAAATTTTTTCTTCATGAGGTATCTCTTCTATTAACTCTTCTAAATATTCTAAAATTTTTTCTTTTTACTTGATCGAAACCTACTTCGGTCCCCATAAACACTTACAATATTAAATGTCATCCCATTAATTACAATTTTAAAAGTCATAATTTTATCTGCATTTCTCTTAATTTTCACTACATGGCCCTTCAAACTTTTATATGATATTGTACTCACATTATTTTTAATTCTACTCGTATCAGAGTACTAAAAGTTTAAAGTCTAAGTTATCAATTTCTTTAATATGAAAGTCACTAATAATTCCTCTAATAGTGGCTGAGAGATCGCCAACGATAAAAAAATAAGGAGGGATCCTCAACAAAAAATAAAGTGCAAATAGATATTGAGATTTATGTTCACGAATATCAATAGATAAACAAGTCACAATAAAGGTCAAAATGAAAGTAATACCAAGATATGACTCTAATTTAATATGAAAGTCACTAATAATTCCTCTTGTGGTGGCTGAGAGATGGGGGTGGGAGATGGAAAGTGTCAAATTCATAACCCTAGAGTCTCTAACCCACTTAGAGTACAAAATCTCGAAAATACCTTATAAACAAGGGTAAATAGCAATTAGGTCCCTTTAGTTTACTATCATGTGCAACTAGATACTTATTATTAATGAATTAAGTAAAATGATTCTCAAGATTGTGTAAATATGCATTAGAGTCCACAGTCACAGCAGAAAAAGGTGCGCATAAGGGAAAACTATAGAAATGCAGTTGCTATTTTTAAACAATAGAGACCTAGTTATATATAAGGGCAAACTTGAGAAATTCAGTTGCTATGCACCCTATAACAATTATTAGAACAACCTCACAGAGGTTGCAGCTCCATAGACTCACAATTGTTGTCCAGACAGCAAGGCTCCCAAACATTATTCCCCCCTCATAATCTAGGACATACAATAGAATAATCAACTAAGATCACACATAAATTAAAATGCAAAACAAGTTAACAAAATATTTGATTAAAGATATCCTGTATCCTCCATTGATTAAACACTTTTAAATTGTTCTGATAACTCTTTCAAGAAGTTGGCTATTAAATATGTGAAGGGATTTATAAACTCTGTAAAAAACTTACCTGCTTCATCACTTCTCTTCCTCCTTGTCTTGGGCCTAAATATAGAAATAAACCAGTTTGCATCACTCTCAGATGCTTGCCCTGACTGTTTAATGCTGGGATGTAGCAAGTTCCCACTTTCATCCTTTTTTCCAAAGGTCCGAAATATGTTAAACCCATTCTCTGCATGAGTTACTAAGAATGACTTTAAGATGTAATAAAACTATTACGATAAAAAACAGAGCAAACACAAAAAAAATTTAATTAGAAGAGTTAACTCATTCAACAAGTGGAAGGTAATTGAAGTTAGAGCAAATGTATATATGTGTGTGTATATATATATATCAAAAACATATTGACATATTGAACAACAAAAGTTACTAATAAGTTACATAAATAACACAGTAATTTGAAAATAGTCTTAGTTTACTCCCGCTATAATGTTAGGAATATTTTGTTACGTTAAATTTAAAAAGCTTATTATCGACTATCATCAAAAATTTAAACATATATGGTGCCATTACAAAGACAAATATTGTGATGAATAATATATTGTGAGGAGAGAATGAATAATGAATTATAGCCAGACAGAATAACTGAGTCCCAAATAGAATAATAGTTTTTGCATTTTTCCAGAAGCTCAAAAGAAATCTTTTTATTTATAATAGTAGTTTTAGTTTATGTTATATACATAAATATTTATATATATATATATATATATATATATATATATTGTGTGTGTGATTATTAAAACAATGAGAGTGGTGGAATAACACCACCTGTGGGAATGAAGAAGCTAAAGCATGATAAACATCTGAACACATCTGGCTCATTGTCACGAGTGGTTTCAGCAATATCAGCAACATGCGGTTCAACATGCTGGACTTTTTCTGGTCGTAAGTCACGATCAAAGCCATGGGTTTTCCTCTTTCTTCTTCGCAAAATTACTCTTTTTGTAATGCACGAGTGGCAATTAGGACAAAACAGATCATGAGTCTCTTGTTCCTCAAGAACCTTCTCAAGATCAATCTCTAGATCATTGACACTTTCATTCTGTCCATCACGTTCAACCTTAGATTCTGAGATTTTATCTTTGCCAAACTTCGAAGAACCAACATGAAATGATTCATTTTCAACTTGGCTTTGATTTGCATGCAGATTCTCTTCTACTCCACCAACGTTCTGAAGATTATCAGCATTTCCATTCTGTAAGTTCTCACTGATATAATGATCTGATTCTGTTGATGTCAGTTCACTAACAATGGAACCAAATCCATTTCCTGCAGCATGCAGCAAAAATCATTGTTTTATCATAAATGCAGGCTAATGTTTTTGACAGTAAAGGAGGAGAGCCAAACTGATGCCACATAAACAACAAACATAAACAAAAACATAAACTTATTGTGGAGGGTAATTGACACTTGGCTTTCTATTGTTCATCTCTTGTTTCGCAGAGGTCGACTTCCTTTAAAAAGTTTCAAGAAGGTACATTCCTGTCAATTTTGATTTAAAGTAGGTTGCTATGTTTCTAAATTTATGTCAATGTGACTCATTTAAATGATTTCTGTCAATAATCAAATACTTTTAAGCCATCTGGTTGACCTGGATGCCATTACACACATTTAACATAAAAACATAGCACTACTTCACATCATACAAATTAACTAATGTACTATTTAGCTTAAAAAAAACTTTCATCTAAAGGGGGATCCAAACGGAAAAACAACTTAGAAAGATTCTTACATCTCATAGAATGAGTTCCACTGACCTTTAATTTGTTTTATTGTTTTGACATCCATGGTCATTTGGCAATTGACTTTGTGTTTTGGAAAGAGATCAATGCCAGGACCACCTAATTTGTAGGTCCAGGAACAGTGCTGACACTTCCATATTCCTTCATTCAAAAAATTATGAAGATTGTTTGTTGGCTAATTGTTGAGTCAAACTTAGATAAATTACAATGTCAATCAAAGCTACAATTGGGGGGGACTGGCTGGTATTAGTTATGCTATACAGTTATCACCAAAGTGAAGAAAACCACCTAGAAAGAGCCCACACGTGTGCAACTTAAAGCACTGAGAGATGATGTTGATGTATTGGTTGACCTCTCATCTCACAATAGGCATGTAGGCATCTCACAAGTCATTCACGATTTACGCACCTATGCCAGTGTGCCCGTACTTGGATCCTTTCCATAACACACAGATGGATAGTCGATCAATTATGAGGCTAACAAGATCCGGTCGTGGTCAACGGTAACATACCTTGAGTAACGTGAGATATAACAACTCGTGCCAAATATATTTGTTAACCTTGAAATTCACGTGATGAATTTGAGCCCTGTGACCCTGGAAAACACGCTATGCGACACAAACTAAGAATTGACTCTTCAGCCCAACTCCTCATCTTTAATTGTCAACAGTTAGAAACTTGACATTAGTCAATCCATCTACAATATATAGTTTTATCCATAGTCATATGATCATCAGGAGGCTACTTACCAATTTTTTTTTTATGGGAATCATCACTATCACATCAACTTGACTAAAAAACAGCTACTTTTTCTATCAACTATCACTTGGAGTGGCTCCTGAATTTCCTTCACCATCATTATTGGAAGTGGAGGATTCCCTTGTTAAAGTAGTTTGTGTTAAAAGCTCATAAATATATGTATACCTTCCCTCAACACAGGGTATAACCCAGAATCCTAAAATGGACTTTAGCTTATATTTTACTAGCTTTGTGATCTTTTCTTTTCTTAGTGCAGACTACTCAAGTCACTATTACAAGGCACCATGATTTACCCAAGCTCAAGAGGTATATTCACATAAAAATTTTATATTTTTATCTCTTCTTTCTCTTGTGATCTAACTGTATAACTTACATATTTCGAGAGAGAAGACTCGCTAAAATACTAAGCCAAAAAAGTTTCAGTAAGACAATTACAAACCCGAAGCTACTATATGCCCTGTTTGGTGCGAGGACTAAAATCAGGATTAAAATAATACTAATTTTAAAAACAACAATAATAATAATAAATAATTTTTTAAAATTATTCTATACAAATTTTAATATAAAAAATAATATTTTACTTCACATACTCAATAATTTTTAATAAAAATATAAACTTTATTTCACATTTTAGATCAAAATATTCGATTCGAATATTTTAGTCTAGAATGTGAAATAAAATTGATATTTTTATTTTAAATTATTGAGTATGTAATGTAAAATAATATTTTTTACATTAAAATTTGTATAGAATGATATAAAAAATTATTTATTATTATTATTTTTAAACTAGTACCAATTTGATCATATTTTAGTCCTGTTTTGATCCATGCGCCAAACATGGCTTATAGGTAAGAAACTGAAAGTGCACGGTCTGAAGGACTTAGATGATGCTTGATTATGAACACCAAATAATTTTCATATATTATCACATCAAGAGTCTGTTTGAAATAGGTTGATAAAGGCTATAGTAGATTACTTTAAGAGTCTGTTTGTTTGTAAGATTTAATCTTAACAAGGTTAAAATTATATTTGAATAGATTTTTTTTATTGAAAATTGTAAATGATGTGAAATAAAGTTGGTTATTATATTAGGATATGTGAGGGGCATGATATTGAGTTAATTATTATGTTGGGATATGTGAGGGTGTAGGATATGAAATAAAGTTAATTTTTAATATTAAATTATATGTGTGATATGATATGTTTGTTTAAAATTAAACCAGATTAGTTTTGAACTGTCAAACAAACAGGAACTTATAAACTTATTGTGCATGCAAGTTTAATGGCATTATTTGTTGCAATTAAATTATATTTGAATACGATTTAATCTCTAGAATACTATAGCAGAAATCATGAATTAATTCATGATTTCGGCGATTCATATTTGAATACAATTGCGACATTATACATTATTGTAGCTATCAAAATCATATATTGGCACAATTTTGTCATCTAATGCACTGCATAGCTTTTGAAAATCATATTATAGTTTAATTTTAATTATGAGTTTATTAATTCACCCATGTAAATTATAATTAAACATGATTTTGATTATAAAATTTTAAGGGATAATTACACCCAAGTCTTTGACTTTAACGCTTAATAATGCATAGATTTACATTTTTAAAATTATAATATCGGGATCGTTGAGTTTTCATAAATTATCAAATGGGTCTTTTTTTTTATTTTTTATTATTAAAACTTTTTAAAATAACCATTATACTCCTGAGCTTCTCTCTCCTCCCTACCTCTCTCTCTCTCCTCTCGATCAGCGCTCACGAGCGACGCTGCGAGGCCGCAGGCGGGTCTAGCGGCAGCGCTGTGTGTGCAATTCACCGGCGGTCGCGCAACCGTCGCTCGTGGGCCTCTCTCCCTCCTCCCGACTGGCACGCACAGGCGACGGCCGCGCGACCCACCAGCGGTTGCGTGGCGCCACGCGGCCGCCGGTGGGTCGCACATCGCCGACGGATTGCTCGTGCGCGTCGATTGAGAGGACAGAGAGAGAGGCGGGGAGGGGAGAGAGAGGCTCGGGGGTATAATGATAATTTTTAAAAATAATAATAATAAAAAATTAAAAAAAAAGACTTATTTGATAATTTATGAAAACTAGGGACCAATGTTAAATTTTAAAAATATGTGCATTATTAAATATTAAATTCAGAGACTTGTGTATAATTATCTCAAATTTTAAATTGATTTATCCAAATTATATTTAAAAATGATATTTGTATCAAGAGTTTTCTCCAAATTAACCTAACTGGAATTCCAAATTGATCTATATAATTATATTTAAATACTAATCCAACTATGCCAATTATATTAGATTAGTTGATAAAAAAAACATTATATTAGATTAGAATTTCAGCTGCACAAATTATATTTAATTGGGCATTTGGTTTAATATTATTTTGATGTTATGTTATATTATCTAGAAAAAGTAACTGTTTGATTTAATGATATTTATAAACAATTTTCTATTAGATCATAAAATTATTAGTCAAAAGTTGAAATCTAAATGTTATGATATTTAAATTACATAACATAACATTAAGATAATAACGAATCAAATATAATTTTAGCTATAAAATTCCAATTGTTCTATACAAATATGATTTAAATATAACTTTATTTATGCAAATAATATTTGAATATAATTTAGATATAGAACACAATTTTTACTATATAAATTGTATTTGAATATTATTTAATTTATTAAATCAAAAATATTTATATTCATTAATATTTTATATTATTTCTGTGAAAATGGAATATAATTTGTTTTTATCATTTTTTCCTACTAAGTGATCTCATAATTAGTTGTAAGATATCAATCATCACAAAATGATCTCACATAAACTTTGAGTAAGTTTGATATTTTTTAACTGTGTATTAACAATTAATTGATTTGAATTAATGTCAAATAATTAAACTTAACTAACGTCAAATATGATAAAAGAAATTTGGTCGATTTAATCTTGATTCGATATGAGATATTTCTAAAAACAATATATATTTCTATAGACTATTTTGTTAAAAAAATTCATTTGCCATTGTTTAAAAGAAATAATTTTCGTTATTTTTTTTATCAAATAAATTTAAAATTAGCCAAAATTTTTAGTCACAAATCATCATAAAAATAATGATCTAATTAAGTCTTAGTTTGATAAAATAATGCATTACAATTGATTGAATTGAATTAATATTAAAATGCGTGAATTTAGCCACAAAATTAAATTAATATGTTTTTTTTTTACTTTTATTTAAAAATAATCTTCTGACAAAATAAATGCAAATACATGCATATACATAAGTTAAATCTCAAATTCAGTTCAATTAGTCACTTAGTCTGATTTTGATTTGATCTAAAATTCTAACAATTATTTTTTTTGGGATTTACATTTGTCACTTACAAAAATTCATTATTTTTCGATGGTACCCAAAGTTCATTATTTTCGTACAGCACCCCCTATAATTTTAAAAATTGAGTGTAGCCTATAAATTTATTTTAAATTGAGAAGTGCTTCTTAAAAGTAATGGACTTTGTGAGTGCTAATTGAAAATAATAAATTTTTGAAGATGAGAATTTTTTTTTTTTTTTTGAAAATAAATTCTTGTAATTACGGATTGGGGCAAAAGTAATTTCCAGCTCTACCCTTCCCATTTTGCCGCGAAAGGCGGCACGGCCAGCAGTGAATCGACACAGAACCGAGAAGAAAAGGGCAAAGCTGTCATTTCCGTTACCAAAATTAAACCCAATATCACATCCTTTTCTCGCTTTAAAAATTAGAACCTAAAAATGGAAACAAAATATGCCGGAGAATTAGCAGCCACGCTACCTCGTACTCCATCGAAGTAGACGCTCCGGCGCTCTTCCCCGCCGCCGGCAGAGACGGTGGCAGCGGCGTCGCCAACTTCCGTCGCCGGTGTCTCCTTCCCTGTTGCGATCCCCACCCTCCGTTTTCTCTCAAGGCCGCAGCTCTCGCCGGCCACCGGCTCCTCCTCTACCACCCACTCCCTCTCCATTGCGATGGCCTTCGTTACTTCTCACAGCACACCTCCACTGTTGAATGCAATGACATAAATAGGCATCATTCAGTTCTGGAAATGATATTAAATTAATGAAAGTCAATTTTACTTTTTTTTTTATTCATAATTATAAATGCATGTTCTAAGCAAAAATATTTATTCATATGAACCCATGTGATTCGCACTATGTTTTTATATTTAATAAAATGGTGAATTATACTCGGTTCGCGAACTTCCAATAAATCATATCATATCTTCAACAATCGTTATGCGTAATAACTAGCGTGAGCCTACTCTAACTATTAATTAAATTATCATCGCTCATAGTTCATATATGATATATCTATAAATATTTTTTTAATATAAATCAATATTTCTTATAATAAAATTTAATTTTACAAAAAATATTATGTGCATATATATATATATAATAATTAATTGACAAATATGTCTTTTGTGATCAGAACCTATTAATATTTTCATTAACTCAAGTTCATTGTATTTCAATGCCTTCCTTCCTGAGGTTTTTTAAGATTGCTAGCTCAATTATTTCATGTAGCCTATATTATCAAAAATTTAACCAATTTAAATCAAATATTTATTTCTCAAGGAAAAGAATATCCAAAAAAAAGAAAACTCTCAAAGAAAAGGTAGAATAATGGCGAAAAGAAGTAGTCAATTTTTATTTAAAACTTAATTGATTATAATTAAGTGTAAAGTGTCTAATATATATATATATATAAATTAATCTGTAATTTTGTTTGAAATATTGATAAAAAATGCATACATGTAACTTAAATTTTATATAATACATATTAATTTTGCGACTAAATCTTCATATTTACATATCAACTATAAATTTTTTTGTGAATTTCACAATTTTATTTTTTTAATTTCTTAAATATAATCATCATCAACAACAAATTAAGAATCTATCCTCTATATTCATAAATATTTCAAATAGTGTACTACATTTTTATATGACATTTTTAATATATACTTTTCATATTTGTATATAAATTTTAAATACATTCTTATGTACATTAAAAATATGTATATGTGCGCATAAGAAATATACCATAAAAAAGAGTATTTTACAATTTGAAATATATACACATGTAAATACAAACAAACAATTTAGATTAATTAAAAATAAAAAATAAGATGTTTTTTGTAATATTTATATATAATAATTTAGTGGTATTATAAAAATTTGAATATTAATTATATATGTGATAAAAAAATATTTTAAGTTACATTAATTAATTTAAAAAGATGGTTTGAATAGTAATCTAAAATATCAATTACTGCCACATAATTTTTGACAAGAAATGAAAAGTGAAGACCCTCAAATAATGTTATTCAGTGACCAAGATGATAATGGACTCAATGAAAATAGAAAAATAATGCAATTTTATTTCCTCGTCATTAATTGAATTAGGTGAAGAATCTTTTATAATTTCTTCACTATATATACATATATATTATTTTAAAATATTTGTAACAGAAAAAAAAAATTTGATAAATAATTTGAAGTTTATCGTGTTGAAATCAATTTGTATGTAAGAAGTACTTATATTAAGGCTTCGTTTGGTTCGAACTTTTTTTAACGAGAGAAATAAAATATTTTATTTTTTAAATTTTATAGAAAAAAACTTATTTTAATATTAGAAAGTATGTAAAATATGAAATACTTTTAATTTTAATATTCGTATTTGTGTTAGATGTGAAATAAAGTTGATTTTTATATATAGTTAAAATTTGTGTTGGGTAAAAAAAATGTATTGAAATAAATGAGACCTAAAGTTAATTAAAAAGTAAAATTATTTAAAAAAGTTTAATTCAATGTTATCTAATATTATATAAAAATAATTATTATTTTAATTTAATAATGCTTATAAATAATATTTTATAAAATTATAGAGTTATTATTGACATGTTCGAACGTATCACTATATTTAATTAATGTAATATATATAATAATATTAAAATAATATTAAATTAAATATATCGTAAATTTTTTTTAAAAAAATTCTATTTAATAAAAATTTGAGCTATGCAATTATTAAATTCTGATGACTTTGTACACTTTAATCGATGTAAGGTGAATAAAATTTTTTTTTTTATAGGGATGGTGAATTAAAACTAAAACTTATTGAGAGTTTTCATAAATTTTTAATATTCATATAAATTATAACAATGATATGAAATTTATTATTTTAATATTTAAATAGAATAATATTTTTTTAATGTATTTATAAATTCTGATATTTAAGAGTTTTTAAAAATTAATCAAATTATATCACACATATTAAAATCATAAATATATAGATATATTAAAAAAATATTGTCATTTACTATTAGTATGTAATATTTAATATATTTAAATATCATAACAAGATGTTTTTAATTATTATGGTATGAATTGTTTACTAATTTAAAAATAAGTCTAGGGAGGTCAGGTAGCCATTAATAAACATTATGACACGATATTATTATTATTGACTTCCGAATTGACTAATTAAAGCGTTGTTTGACGTAATATTTAAAATCATGATTAAAATAATAATAAATTTTTTAATTATTTTACATAAAATTTAATATAAAAATATTATTTATTTTATATATTCAATATTTTTTAATAAAAATATCAACTTTATTTCATGTCCTAAACCAAAATATTCGAATCTAGTATTTTGATCTAGAATATAAAGTAAAATTAGTATTTTTATATTAAAATTTGTGTAGAATGATTAAGAAATTTATTTATTTATTATTATTATTATTATTTTTAAATTAGTACCATTTTGGTTCTAATTTTAATCCACTTCAAACGGGGCATAAATAATTTCGTAGATATGCGCATCTTTTAGCCAATTTAAAATAAATCTAATTAATATTAATTAGACATATCTTGTACATAAAATTTAGTATTAAAAATTAATTATTAATTTTATTTCATATTTATAAATATTAATTGAATAATAATTAATTTATATTATATTTTTCACATATTTTAATATAATAAATTGAGGTTGATCTAATTCAAATCTGATTTGTTAACAAGTCTATATAATTTAAGTTATTATATATTTTTTGAAAATATGTATGTATAATTCAATTGAATAGATATATTTATATAACTATTTATGTTACATCAAAATAATTAATTAATTACTTACTATTAGATAATAGTCAAACTAATTAACACAATGAAGGAGAGGTAGCTGATAGTAAACCTCATAAATTTAATGAGTAGTTAAATATTTTTTAATTTCATGTGGAGCAACTATTTTAATTTTAATTTAAAATAATAATATTTAATTATTTTTAATAAAATTATAATTTTTTATTTCATATTTTAGAATTGAATTTAGTTAGTTCAATTTCAGTTTCTCATTGAATCGAACAGAACCGATCTGCGTTTCACTCTAATCTCGGAATTTTAATTATGTAATAGTAAATAATTTTTTTTAATTTTTATTATTAAAATTTAATAAAATTCTGAAATTATATTCTCTTCCCCTCCGTCCTACGGCACTGACCTCGATTCAGTCTTTCTTTATTGCCCTTCGGGCCTTCCAGAGGTAATAATTTTTTTATTTTATTTTTTATAAATATCAATTAATTTCAAATTATTATTATTTTTTGACACCAGCATTGACTTCTTAAATAGGTTGGTGGGTGTGCGAAACGTTTTCTATAAACATTTTAGAATAAAAGTTCCTCAAACTAAAGTTATTGCAAATATTGCTCTAGTTTAGTTCATGCTCAAGTTATATATATATAATTTTTTTTATTTAAAAAAAAATATAATTTTTTTTGAGATATATATATATATGTGCATATATAATACTCAATATATGAGCATAACTAACTTTATTGCTCATTATATGCACACGTATATATATATCT
>KZ451927.1:644915-661756 GCA_002786265.1 Apostasia shenzhenica
TATACGTGTGCATATAATGAGCAATAAAGTTAGTTATGCTCATATATTGAGTATTATATATGCACATATATATATATATCTCAAAAAAAATTATATTTTTTTTTAAATAAAAAAAATTATATATATATAACTTGAGCATGAACTAAACTAGAGCAATATTTGCAATAACTTTAGTTTGAGGAACTTTTATTCTAAAATGAAAATAGTTCATATATTAATTAGTTCATATATTGAGTATTATATAAAATTAGTTCATATATTAAACTTTTAATTGTGAGGATATTAAGGGGGCGTTTGGTTCGATGTTATCTTGGTGTCATGTTATGTTATTTAGAGAAAGCAATTGTTTGATTTAATGACATCTACAAAAAAGCTTCTATTTGATTATAAAATTATTAAACAAAAGATGACATCTAGATGTCATGACATCTAGATTACATAACATGACATCAAGATAACATCGAACTAAACGCCCCCTAAATAAAATTAGTTCATATATTGAGTATTATATATGCTATTTTATTTTTTTTAAAAATAGTTATGCTCAACTTAGGTATGATATAAGTCCTTCTCGAAAGCTAGCTTACAAGTTTTTTAAGGCTTATTAAAAATTTGAAATTAGTCCACAAATTTAATTAAATATTTACTAATTAATTTACTTAAAAAATTTAATATTATATATTGACTTTTTTCTAGTATCTTGTTATTAGAAATCTTTCCTCTATATTCTACTAACATATTTTTCGTTATCTTACAGATACAGTTAACAACTGTCAGCCACATAAGATAAGTTTTGCTCGCAAAGTCCCACTGCCTAGTTCTATAACTCTGCTATTAAAAATATTTTTATTCTCATTTTTTAGATTTTGCCATTGATTAACGCAAACAATGACCCCGATAGTCCTAATTCAGCCTTCGTTGTAAGTTGCGTTAGTAATAGTCTAAATTTTGTGTGTAAATACACGACCTTTTAAACTCATAAGGTAGTGTTTCCTCCTCTACAAAACAAATACTAGCGATTCTTTTGTGACGTCCGGGCCCACGAATTGTTGTATCTTGATGGCGCCAAATATGCTTCTAAAGAGAAGTGCTTGGAGGTGGAATCAAAAGTAGGTCAAATCGTGAATATTCTAGCTATCTCATAGCTCATTTGTTCGATTCAACCTAGCTTGTATGAATCATTATCCACTTTGAACCGAATACTTACCCGTGATAAGCTCATATATATTAAGCAGTTTTTTTTGGTGGAATCTCCCACAAAAATTTGTTAGATGATTCTATCCTTATCATCAATTAATGCATTGTTGAATTATATAATAATTTGATACATATTATGATATTTTCAGTAAATAAAAATAATTATATATTTATAGATAATATATTGAGATAACTCAATTGAATATTTATTATTAGACAATAATATTACATAACATAGTATTTCAATTGAATATAAAGAATTTTACAATTATTAAATGGAATTTTAAGGCAATTGGACAAAGTGTTTGCTCTTAGACCACAAATCATTATATTTCAAGATTTCTTTATTGTCTAATAACATCTAATCAATGAAATTACTTTAATATATCATTTAATCTTTGTGTTAAAGTATGTATTCAATTGAATTATTTTGATATATAACAGATAGGAGTTTCAAAATACATATGAGTCAAATTATTACCTATTTTTCTCTAACTTCTTTATCACATACTATTACTCCTATCAGTAGCTAGCAATCTTATATATAAAGGAATATGTTTATTGTATTTTAGACCGGTGAGAACTGTCTGAGTTTGAGTCAAACCAAGTACGGGCCGTACGGCTCAAGCTCAGCTTGTTGATTATAGATCGACTTTGAGTTCGAGCCAGCTCGAACTTTAATCAAGCAGCTTACTCAATTCTCAATTAATCAAAAATTATTTTAAAATAAAGAGGCATTTACATACACTATCAAAAACTTATGTTATTCCATATTTCAAATTTTATGAAGAAAATATTATATAAATAATATTCAAAAAATTTTGTGACATGCAAGTAAATCATCTTCATAGAAAAATTATATATATCCCTCTTGAATTTTATTCTCTGTTTTTTTTTTGTATTTTTTGTTTTAGTTTAAAAGCTGCTTATAATAGGTATCATTTTATTTTGTTCAAGAGATTATTATTTCTAAATTTTTTGTTGAAGTTATTATTATTATTAATTTTGATAGCATTTGTTGAAGTTAAACTGCTGATTATATATAGCTATCATGTATCTATTTTATTGGGGATAAAAAGTTCGATCCCTACACATATATATATACTTGAAATTTTTTCATCATTTTAGTTCATATATTTTGACACAATTAGAAATTTGAAATAGCTAAATACATATTTTATCATCATTTTGGTTACTCAATTCTTCGTCTTACCATATAGTTCTTTATTATTATTATTATTATTATTATTATTATTATTATTATTATTTTTAATAAAATCTAACAAGTTAATCCATCAAATGATTTCACTAATACATTTAATTCTATTTTTTTTCTAAGTTAGTAATACATCTCTATCAATTGTGAAAATCGGAAGTTATATCTCAAAAAAGTTTAAATATCAAAAAACTATTCATGAAGAAGGTTAGTCATGAAAATATTCTTTAAAATTTTGGGCACAGTTAATCAATATATTTCATAATCCTAAATGGAAAAAACCATTGAGATTTACCAAAATATAGTAATTAAAAATAGTTAATTCAGATAATCGAAGGATTAAATTATACGTATAAATTTTAGCATACATGAACTAATTTACCAAATATCTTCTCACTTCTTGAGATGATTTTAGGTTTTTGGGTATATAATTGTTGACGGAGAGAAGTAGGAGCTCCGAGAATCAGCGGCACGCAACGTGTTTAACTTGAGGGTATAATGACCATCCAGAATAATACAAGAATTTAAGGTGGTTAAGAGAGAAATTCCCCTACATCCACCGGGGCGTCGGCGAGAATGGTTCTACTAAAAATGAGGGGTTGGTCGAAAGACCAATACAAAGTGAATTACAAATATCGAATCTCCAGAGCAGAATGTCGAATATTAATCTATTGAGCCCGTACCGACGGTCCCATTGTTGACAGCTTCTAGAAAAACCACCAATAGCGGCCGAAACATGCGGTTTCTTGGTTTACATGACGCGTGAGATCCTTTATTCAGTGGAAGCTATGATGACGTGGCGCTCCGTCAGCGACAGCTGAAAGCTAGACGAGCACGATGCTCGATGGTGAGGAGAATGCGGCAGCTGAGTCCACATTCCTGATGTTTGGGAGATGCTTTAGCTTCAATCCTCATGGCCAATATTACTGGGAAAACTGTAGCTTTAAGCGTCAACGTTGATGTTACTAAGGCTATGGATTCCCCAACATCGTGGGTGAGGTTAATGATCTGCAAAACAGGCTCCATCAGTTAACTATCATACACGATGATAAGTAGAGGATGTCACGTGTATGACTGAGATATATTATTTAATCTGGCATTTACGCTTTATTTACTAACTTATTTATCTGTTCTCACAGGTTTCAGACCTCGGTCAAACCTTGGCCACGAGAGTTCAATCAAGCTTCGTCCACGACGAGCTAGGACCATCCCTGCTAATATCGATGATGATGTTAAGCTTTGACTGACGGGCTTATTCCTCTGTGCGCCGCCGTCTCTCAGGACTCTCTATCTTTTTTGGTGTTTCTTGAGATCCCCTCAATCTCACGTCAACATAACCCATCCTCTTTATTCAGATAAATATATATATATATATATATATGTATATATATATATATATATATATATGTACTAGCAAGTAGTTATTATTATTTTGATACAATTAAGCTAGTAGAAACATATTATTGAAATGATCATATCTACATGAAAGTATTTTATTTATTTCACATCCTCGCTTGATCAGCAGTTCAACCCAAATCCAAAAACTACCAGAGACGAACAAACCAAAGAGAAATCGTAATCAACTACGTACGTCGACGGAACCCTAATTAATCACACCATGATTTTCGGCGGCCACCGGCGATGGCTGCTCAGCAGCCAAGGTTCCCATCCAGGCCGGCGGCAGCATCCCCGTCTGCTCGTGCACAGCCGACATCAACGGCGGCAGCATCCGGTAAATCCCCGCCAACTCCCTCCCCACCGTTGCCTCCCCCCCGCCGCCGCCGCCGCTTCCCCACAGACTGATCTTCGGCTGCAATCCTCTAACGGCGTCGCCGTTGATCCTCGCCATCTCCTGGTACACGCGGCCGTTGATCATCAGATAATCCCTCAGCGCGGCGTAGTTACCCCCGAGCGCCTTGAGCAGAGTTGAGAGGTACTCCCCCTGCGCCTCCGCCAACGCCGCCATACCCTCAGCTTCCATCTTCCTCGCGTAGAGCTCGCCGTCCGCCTCCTGCTTCCGCTCGAAGAGCGCCGCCTCCGCTGCCGCCTTCTTCCCCTCCGCCTCCCTCTCCCGCTCGTACAACGCGGCCTCCGCCGCCTTCTGCTTCTTGTACAACTCCCAGTTCGCCTCCTGCACCTGCGCAAATATATATATATATATAAATTATTTCATGT
Organism: Apostasia shenzhenica; assembly: GCA_002786265.1. NCBI lineage: Eukaryota > Viridiplantae > Streptophyta > Magnoliopsida > Asparagales > Orchidaceae > Apostasia > Apostasia shenzhenica. The sequence goes on from KZ451927.1 coordinate 649,504, forward strand.
TTGTATATATTAGAGGTAATTAATTAATTAATAGTGCGTTTAGAGAAAGAGAGAGAGAGAGAGAGAGGTACCTTCATCTCGTAATCCACCATAGCTTTGCTTAGAAGAGTGGCCCTGAGCTTCTCCGTCTCCTTGGCGGCGTTCCTCTTCTCCACCTCCATCTGCAACTCTGCCTCACGGAGAGCGACCGCCTTGGCAGCATCGACCTCGGCCACCTGAGCCTGCTTGGCCCATCCGGCCTTCTTGACCGCCAGTTGGGCATTGGCCTCAGCGATTTCGGCCTCGCGCTCATTCTCAAAAACCTTGACCTCTGCCTTCACCCTCACCTCCTCCTTCTGGCCCTCCCCCTGCCTCTTCTTGGTGTAGATCCTCGTCTCGGCGTCGATCTTGGCGGCGTTCTGCTCGGTCTTCCCCTCCCTCTCCTTGGCCCCTATCGCCCCTTTCATCTTAGCCTCGGAGACGTCCACCTTGGCCTGATTGGCGGCCTCCTGCTGAGTCTTCTGGCCGAGGTAGGAGAAGTACTCGTGGCCGCGGACGTCGACGAGCTGCTTGACATTGGCGTTGTAGATGACGAGGCCGAATTGGTCGAGCTCGAGCTGGACGCGCTGGAAGACCTCCTGCTTGAAGGACTTGGTGCCCTTGAAGATCTCCTCCATGGTCATGGAGGCGGCGAGGACGCGGGTCTCTCCCTCGATGACCCCCTGGACGAGGTCCTTGACGTGGTTGGAGAGCTTGTCGTGGGTCGAGAGGAGCTTCGCGTACTTGAGGAGGCTCTCTTCGTCGGAGGTGCGGGGTCCGATGGTGAACACGGCTGGGAGGGTGAAGGGGAGCTTCTCGGCGCTCATGGCCTGAACCTCGAACGTGTAGTTCACCGGCGAGAGGTCGAAGACGGTGCAGGACTGTCCCGGGAGGACCAACGACTTTTTCGCCAGCTTGATGTCGGCTATTCGGAGGCCGGTGATGGCCAGGCTTTCGGAGGCCCTAGCGACCTTGAACCGTGGGAGAATCCCCATCTTCTTTTAATTCCTTCCTTCCTTCCTTCCTTCCTTCCTTCCTTACTTCCTTCAACTCATCGATCGATCAGACGCTCGTGACCTAGAGAGAGAAGTCGACCTAGCTAGTATGCCGAGGAAGATGAAGAGGATCGTCGATGTGAATGACTCTCGACCTAGCTATATATATATGAATGACTCTCGTAATTACAGACATATTAGGCTGGGTAAATTACTTCCAGGTGTCCCATCTTTCTATGTATGTCAATTGACTACCTTTTCCCTAAATAATTATAACATGACTCTCTGTCTTCTCTTCTTTCTTGTATTGATCTGCTGTGCATGTAATTCTGATCAAAATAAATTCTCCGACTCAAAATTTTAAATTCAATTAAGATTATTATATATATATATATATGGCAATAGTGCTTTATAGAAATCTTAATTTGATTCAAAATTTAAGGTTATTTAATTTATTGTGAGCTACAAAATATTTCTCTTTTTATAATTAGATTTTAACGTTGGAAGGGGAAGAAAAATTTCAAATTTTGATACGTCCAAACTGTGGTGATTTTATATAAATATGAAAGGAGATTTACGCGGAGCATATGAGGGAGGTGTTTGATTGGGTCTACAACAAGACCCATGCATGTATATCTCTATAGTTCAGTTGACTTCTTTACCTAATCTGCTCAATTATCAATATATTATTAGCTTTAAAGGGTTGACTGACTCAGATAATGAAAGAGGAGACTCAGTAGATGGATAGAGAATAAGGAGGAAACCGTTGAAACTGTCAGATTGAGGTAGACCAGGAAGTAGTTAGTAACCTACATGAGAGAGGCGCGCGGAGGGTATAAACATTTTTTTAAAATTTTAGGACAAATTACGCTCAGATTCTGAGTTTAATGCTTAATATTATGCAGATTCATATTTTTAAAATTATAACATCGGTCCATAAATTTTAATAAATTATCAAATGAGTTATTTTTATTTTTATTATTAAATTTTTTTAAAATTACCATTTTACCTCTGCCCTTCTCTCTCTCCTCCCGATCCGGCGCACGCGCGCGGGGTCGTTGGGCTGCCGCGCGGTGTGTCCGTCAGCGAGGAAACGGGATGAGAGAGAGAGAGAGAGGAGAAATCTCTCTCTCCTCCTGATCCCGCGCATGCACGATGGCCGCGTGGCCGCCAACACACCCGGCGGCGCGCTTGCGCCGGATCAAGAGGAGAGAGAGAGGGGCAGGGGTAAAACGCGGACCTGCACGATATTAAACGTTAAACTCAGGGACCGATGTTATAATTTTAAAAATAAGGACCTGATATTAAGCCTTAAACCCAGGGAACTAAGCGTAATTTGCCCAAAAATTTATATAAATATATTATTTTTATTTATATGCATACATATAAAATACAAAAGTTATTTGCAAAAATTAATTTTAATAAAATTTAATAAATATATTTTTATTAAAAATTGTGAATAAAATAAAATAAAATTAATTATTATATTAAATTATATAAGGGAAGCGATATAAGTTAGTTATTATTTTCATATGTATGTAAAATATAAAATAAAGTTATTTTTTATTTTAAAATATATAAATGATGTAAAATATAATTAATATTAATTTTTATATTTCATGTGATATGTTCGACTAAAACTAATAAATTAATTGCCAGAACAAATAGGCACAAAAATATTCATATAAAACACAAAAAATACTTATACAGATCACTACAAATACAATCATATAAAATATAAAAAAATAACCATATAAAATAGGACGTTTTGCTGTTAAAATAAAATAAATATAAATGTATTAATAAATTGCAGTCCCCATGCCCAAGTTACGGTGCCGTATTAATAATTTAAATAGGGTTTTTAGATTATTATTATTTTTGTCTTGGGCTGGTCTTATTATATGCCTAAGATTATTAAAATAATAATAATAATAAAATTTTATTATATTTTACACAAATTTTAATATAAAAAAAATTATTTTATTTTACATCATTAATTATTTTTAATAAATTTATCATTTTTATTTCACATTTTATATAATTTTTAATATAAATAATTAATTTTATTTTTAAAGTTGAGTGATAAATTAAAATTAATGTAAGATATAAAATAAAATAAATTTTTTTAATTGAAAATTGTATAACATATTAGAAGTTTTTTAATCAAGTATCTTATTTTGGTCTTGAATTCGATTTTAAATTTGCATTGAGCTTTGATCATCTGAATTAATTAAATGATTATTTTAAATGTAATTAAGTTGAACTTGTTATAAATCTCAATTTTATTTTAAATATTTACTCTATTATTCACAATTGTTTATATATATATATATATTTACGAGCTAATTTGACAGGATATAAGAATTTTGTATTTCAAGCATTATTCACTGTCCAGGTTTAGATTTGTTGCTTAATTTATAATTTATATTTTTAGCGTCTAAAATTTATTTTTTAGGAATTAAATTTTAGTTTTTTAATCACAGAAATTTAGTATTTCAAAAGAAAAAGAAAAAAAAAGAATATAGCACGAGAGAAGTATTTATGTGATTTGATTGAAATTAATTAATTACCTCAAATAATAATAAAGATAATTAAAAATCAAAATATTTCAATTGATAAGTTAATCTGAAATGATTAGAAAATTTAGAAGTTCTATAATATATTTAAGAATTAAGAAGTAAGTATAAATTAAAAAACAATTATGAAATTTGAATGAAATTTTTTCTAAGATTTATGTATAATAAAAAGTAATACCTTATCATTTATATTAATTTTAAGTTACATATTAAATTCCACCCCTAGTCCACATGCTTTAATCCTTATTTAGTTGAAACATTTACATGAAGAACACAAAAAATTATATATTTTATTATAACAATTGAAATATTATATATATTATATTAAAATTTTATAAAATTACAAATTTTAATTATTTTTGAATAAAATTACACATTGTTTTAAATCTCAAGCCCTACAATTATAACTAATAATTTAAAATATTAAAATATATTATAAATACTTTAATACTAAAAACTAAATCGGGCATCTTAAATCCTAAATTTTACGTTGTAAGAGCCTGTTTATTGTAAAATTTAATTATTTTAAGGTTAAAATTAAAATTGAATGAAAAATATTTTTTATTAAAAATTTGCAAATAATATGAAATAAAATTAGTTATTATATTAAAATGTGTAAAGGATATGATATAACTTATCATTTTGATATGTGTGTAGGAAACAAAATAAAGTTAATTTTTATTTTAAATTATGTATATGATATGAGATATACTTAATTTTTAATATTAAATTTTATATATGATGTGGTATGTTATTTGAAAATTAAAATTATTAATTTTAAATTGACTTTACAAATAGGGCTTAAAATTTTAATTTTGAGCTATTTAATTAAATTAAATTTAATAAGATAAATTTTTTTATTATAAATTTATAAATTATACATAAAAATTAAGATTTATAAAAATATATCATTAATTTAATTCATAATTTTTTAAAAAATACTTTATAAAATTTTCGTATGAAATAAATATTTATAATTAAAATATGATTCATATAATTTTTTTTTTAATTTTTATTTCTTCTTTCCTTCTCGGTCTCTCGTAACCTCCGCTCTCCTCAGTCCTCATTTTTGATACGGGAAAGACTCTGGAATGGCCGTTGGGTCTCAGAGGAAGAAGCAAGCGAAGCACCCAAGCTCGAACTCTCCTCTCCCATGGCTTCGCCTTCCTCGATCCATTCCAAACCTATCGCCTTCTCTAGGCCAAGAAGATACATAGGTAGAAAAGGACCCCTCTCCTCTGCACTAGTAGCTTTCTGCCTCCTCTTCGTTCTCTCCGTCAGGTGGAAGAACAGCAATTCTCAACAGTCGAACCATATCTTCTACTCCATCGACATCGTCAATGAATTTCCTCACGATCCACAAGCATTCACCCAGGTATACCTTGCATTTAATTCAAAATTTCCGCAAAAAGCGACGGAATAACTTTCCAAAAGATTTTCTAGGTATTTTTCCTTTGGAGTCGCATGCCCTGAAGCCTTCAATTTAAATTTTCGTAATGTGGGTTCTCATCATTGATCATTCCCATGGGTTCATAACAAGAGTGATATCGTATGAGCAGAAAGATTGCTTTTGGCAATCTGAAGCAGCTTAAATTTGTCCCGAGACTTTCTGGCTATCAACCTATTCTGGTTTTTGGTAAGAAATAGGTCATTGACTTTGTTGGTATCTCCATGAATTTCTTTCGACCTTCCAAGGAACATTATCATAGAATTTGCGTCAATACTGCATTTAATTATTTCCAACTTCTCCATATAGTTGAACACTACAAATTATAGCTTAGACAACGTTTTCATTTTTGCAATTATTATCCAAGTGGAGTCCCGTCACCAGCCTCATACATAGTTTTGCTCTAAAAGATGCCTCTATATCTTAAGGTCATATTATTATTTAATATAGCTTAGAATCTCCTTTTCTTTTTGATGTGAGATCATTCATTCTTGTGTATCTCTCTCTTTCTGACCTAAAAGCCTGCTAGGAGTCCCTACTCTCTATCATTTTAAAAATCCACTAGGAGTTTCTCTAATTATTGCCTCTTCGGACCGGGTCGCTACAGGATACTCCTCACCTATCCCACATTGAAAAAGGGAAGAGATATCTTGAACTATATAAGTAATAGTGTGATCCAAAAATCATCTTTTGAGTGCAAAATCATGAGGCTAATAATGAGAACTTCACAATTAAGTATGCTTGAATTGAAGTAATTCTCGGATACATGATCTCTAGGGAAGCACCTCAAGTCATGTAGTTCCTTAGGGCCAAAACAGATAATGCCTTTACATTTGAGTCACGAGATGTTATATTATGATATTTGAGCCAACCTTTTGCAGTACAAAGTAATTTAGGGATGAATTAGGGAGAAGCTGGTGGGCCTATGATGCTGAAGAGGATGGGGAATAGCTTATAGTGACTTGGTCCGGAGAGGGTGGGGAGTAGAGAAACTATATTAGAAATGGAGTAACGTGACACTTAAGATGTAGAGGTGCCTTTTAGATGTTAAACCGTAAGACTAGTGATGATAACTCCTTAGCTATGCATGCTTGATTCGTAGCAGCACTGCGATGGGTGACCTCCTTAGTAGCTTTCAATTCACATAGTTTCTTAAAGCCACTGCTGATAATACTCAGAATGGCAAGAAACTATAATTAATGATCTTACATATTTTAGATAAATGTGATGTTGTTTGATAGAGTGCAATGGAAATAAAGGATTATGTAGCTCGACTTTATTTATTAAGATTAAGGCTTGGTTGTTATTTTTGTTATTTATGGAGAAATTTCTGGACAAGACAACAGAGATTGAAAAATGAATAAATAGTGCAGAATGAATTAACTATTTGCTCCTGCAATAAAACCATCTTTGATGTGCTTAGTTTTGTAATTTTGGTGCTTAAACCATTCTTATTTTAACCTTCTACTTGTTTTGGCAAATCCTTTTTATTTTCAGCAGGAATATCTGTATGTCCTACTTGGCTTAGTTTCTGTGACTCAACACTTTGGATAATTTACATAAACTTTCATAATGTTTTTGATACATTTCCCCTCGTTTCACCCATACAAATACTGATCTGTCAATCCTCAGAAGCATTATTTGTTCCTTTCCATATTTAAGTAACGATCATTCTTTTTATTTAACAGAAACACAAATTTTTAGCTATGCCTATGACTCACAAGGCAAATAACAAAATGTCTGTTAATGTTAAAAATATTAAAGTAAAAGCTAATCTACGGAAGAACACTCTTACCAAGATAAGTTAAGCTAATGATTGGTTAATGCTACTCGTTTTTCTATGTTAAGATTTTCCATGCTGCTATATTTATAGTTTTTCATATTTGCATCACTTTATTGTGCTTCATAGTTAAAAATGTGTGGCATGTCTTGTTACTGTTGAAACACTGTTAAGGCTCATGGATAGGTAAAAATTTTGAATACTATCTGCATTTTCCTACCATGAAGTAACGTAAACTATCAGAGGAAATCTTTAGAACTATCAAAAGATGTAATCAATGCTTTAAATCCTCAGCATAGGCTATAGCAAAGTTATCAGGTTTAGGTTTAGTACAAACTAACAGATTTTTTTGACCTAGTTGTCTGCCTGAACTATGTTCATTCCTGCTTATTCTAAGATTGTCATATTTCTTAATCATTTCATACCACAAGTTGTTTGAAGTGTACTTTTGTTCTTTCTCACCAGGGTCTCTTGTATGGAGGAAATGATACACTACTTGAGTCAACCGGTCTTTACGGAAGGGTAATTAACATAGCACTGAATGTCTTCTTTTCTAAGCCTCCACATTGGAGAACTCTGAATAGCTGGAGGTTAGATTTCTAAGAATGTCCTTTTACATGAAAGCTTTAAGACCTAATGAGGAATAAACACAAAAAAGATATTGTATAAGAAATTATAGTGAGCCTTCTCTTCCATTCAGGTAGATCCCCAAAGTAGAAAGTATAACACTGCATTGTAGAAGTTTGAGGATGTAATTTGTTATATTGGATAATCTTTCTTTTGGAAGTTTGTACGAAATTTGAATATCCTGATCTTTTTTTACCTTATTGGGAAAAAGACGGGTTAGTGGTTAATGAGTTTTATACAAAGTTGTACGTATGGAATGAACAGAGCCATATTCAAGATGTCAAATGCAGAAAGCAAAAACAACACTTGATTTCTGGTTTCCTGAAAGATATTTCATGAGTGATTTCTTGTAAATATGGTCGCTGTTAATGTTATGGTATTAACCTCATCAGCCCTATTCAACCTTGTTCAAATTATTTGACTTTTCTTTTTTCCTTACTACTTTGCTTACATTTCCTTTTCTTTGAGTTTCTTTTACTTGAAAGGTATTCTAATATTCTTTCCTTGTGTCAAATCCAGTCATCAGTGAGAAAGGTTCATCTCAAGTCTGGGAAGGTATCTATGCAAATTTTTTTTCCCTTTTGGGTTTATTAGTTTCTTAACCTCTCGTTGTTTATAGTTACTGCTCATATTGTTGCTTCATCTTCAACTATTGGTGCAGTAAATACCTGAAAGTAATTCTTTCAAAAAAAAAAAAGAATCTGAAAGTAATTCAGCTAACCTGCCAAGTTTCAGCATGGACATAGCATTGATCAATATTGTATAAATTTTGTTAACACGTTAGATCTTATTGGATTTCCACAATCTAATTAAGTTATGCCCCTGGTTGGATTTGTAATATTAAATTGTGATTGTCGTTCTGAATGGTGCTACAGCTCCCATACAATCAATGGCAACAACAACAACATCAACAATGCCTTAATCCCAAGTTATTTGGCCCCGGCCAACTATTTGGTTATTTGTACGCCATTTACCTTTATGTAATGCAACGCTCTCTTCGAACTCAAGTGATGAAAATCACATTTTATGAGCTTATCTCGAGTCATTTTGGTCAACTCCTTCCTCTCTTCAATATTTGATTTTGATCCCCTCATATTTATGTATAATGGCCTCCAATATAAGTGCCTCTTCCTCTAATACCATCATTTATAATATAGTTCACTTTCATATGACTTCTCGTCCTTCCCAACATTTATTTGTTATCTACAGTAATCTTATAGATGTCTTGCTATTTTCTTCAAAGCCTTTCCTCTTTATGTATCCATTGAATAACCTAAATCAATGTGATATGAGATACGAAGCTGGGGAATCCAATCATCATCTTGAATTTTGAAGCCAACCTTGTCAGAAAACCAAAGACTCGAAGCAAAGGTATCGTGCCAACAGAAAATGAGTTGGAACCCGAGAAGTCTTGATGGTATCTTGGGCAAAACAAACCTTGAAACTAAGATATCTCAAGCCTAGAGAACCAAGCTTCGACAATGTGAACAGTCAAGTTGTGGGAACCCAAACCTCGGGCCCGTAAACTAATACAATTGAAAAATCCTCGACACCAAAATCTTCGAGATATCACATCTTACAACACTTAGGGGATGAACCCAACCTTGGCATTGAGATATCACTCGGGTCAAGAGAAGAACAAACAGTAGAGCTACTCAAGAGGAGAGCTCTTGGGGAGAGGATGCATCGAGGGATTAATGATGTCTCGGGCCTCGATATCTTGGAGAAATCCCACCAGCTATCATCTACTCCTACTGGACAAGGCAGTAGACTGAGTACCCAAACGATGTAGGCACAACCAGCAAGAATGAAAAATGCTGTAAAGTGACCAATTTTTATACATGGGGCCGGGAGTAAATAACCAATTTTTATACATGGGGCCAGGTGTAAATAAGGAAAAAGACAAATATGTATGTGGATCTGATAAGGAAAGTAGACCTAGTAAGTGCCTCCTTTAAATAGGAGAAAGCAGAAGGGTACCCCTTTGTTGTTCTTCTCCCTCCTTTCTCCTCTTCCTTTTTGCACCAAGTACTAACATCACAAAAATGATTATGCTGCTTGTCCTATTAATCTACAATGATACACACTATTTCTTTAGGATCTCACCAACTCATTTTGTATCTTGTAAAAGACGATAAAAGCCTAGATGAAGTTTGCTCTATTGAAGTTATGTTTGACTTGGTTTTGAATTCTAATTCCAAATAGTTGACTTGGCTTCTTAATTCATTTACGGCCTAGACTAAATAAATAATTGGCTTCAAATTCTTAATTCCAGAATACACGTCCCTAAGTTAGCTTGTGGTTTGTGAAGTTGGTACTAGATTGTGATTAGCAGTACTTTCAGGTACAACGTTCATATAAAATGGACCGATCTTTATTTGGAGAAGGTCTTACACTTTTTGGTGACAGGTACGTGATTTATGTTGTAGCTTATACTTCTATCATTTACAAAAACATCAGGCTGGTTCATTTTATACCGTTTAAAAGTATTTCATCTTTCACACAAACTATTTGTTATAAAAGTAATTCATCTATCACACAAACTAGTTGTTATACCATCCTTTTTTTGGATTAAATGTACCATCCCATTTTTTCATGGGAAAATTTGCTCGCTGCTGTCAATTAGACATATCTCAGAGTGCATTTGGGTGCTGTGAGGGCAGATTTCATTCCTGAAATTCTTAGCTGTCAGAGAGTATTAGCAGCATTGATTTATGCTTGAGTCCTGTATTCATATTTCATCATGTTGGTCTATCTACCAAACTTCTTGGTTTGAACATTGGAACTAAATTTTATTCCAACCTAACGATCAGGTTGGCTCTTTATCAGTATAAATGGTTCTGATGGAAAATCTCCATATATCAATGATGTAATGGATGCGGAAATGCTATGCATTTAATCCTGTGCTCCATCATGAATTGCAGTTTTAAGTTTTTATATGTGCTGTTATTCTAAAAATATCTGTTTGATCTTTTCTAGATTTTTAATCTTGGGGATCTATCTAATTTTGTGATGCTTTGTTACTCAGGTTGCTTCAAGTGGCCTGGTTGACAAAAACTGGCTTCACATATGATCGATATAATCTTAGCAAGGTTTCTATCTTCTAGTATGGATGATACATTTTGTTCAATTACTCAATCTTGCGCTCTATGGTTAGAGAGAGAAAAAAGTTATATATAAGAAAGAGAAAGTTTTTCGTCTCTGTATGCTCTCTTCTGTTTTTAAAAAAGAAATATATATACCTTTTTGTTGTGTTTATTTTCCGCCTAGTAGGCATGGAACTATGTAAATGATAGATATTGTTTTACCACTGCTATATGCAAACTGCAGGTAGATGCGACTTCGAAGTGACTTGGCACGACTTATGAGTCAGGCGTGCCATAAAAGAGGGATGACATTGGACTGTGGGGCGGGCAACTTACATATAGAGACGTATCACATGTACTCTTATGAACGTCGATATATGTATCGCGTGTAGCAGTCAAATTAACCTAGACACGCAATTCACATCACGTGACGATATATCAGTGTCGGTCTTCACGCAATTTGTATGCCAGTTCTTGCTTGGATATTCGTTGCAGAGCAGCAGAGATATATCATAAATCGCACCAAGCGATAAGGCTTGTATTGAAATAACGTTTGCGCGGGAAGAAAGTGCCTTTGTTTTGTTGCGCGCTTCGCACACTTGACTCACAACGAGCATACAGGGAGGGCGACTCATACCCGCGGACTGCGCTCGAGCGGACCGAGATACTAAGACCTAACTTCGAGATTCTCATGGCGATAGAAATGGATATAACAGTTTACGCTCACCGCGTAGTAAACTATCAGCGTCTTCCTCTTGGCAGGTCAGAATTGGAGACATCGTTAGCGAACGTGAATTTAAAAAAACTTTCCGGTGGTAGGAACCTTTGTCTTTGCCAGGAGCATACTTAAATTGTCTTTTTCCATCTGTAAGGTGTGTATGGGCGCTAGATGATCTCGGAGCTCTAAGATCTTTTGAATTCTGATTTGAGGCTCTCACTGTTTAAAGGGTCGAGGAAAAATTTTGGGAGATGGCGAGAGACGCGTTGCTGTGTACGGAGAAATCAGTAGGCGCCTATCGGGTCAGATTCCGACCGAACTGTCATACCACTGTATGGTAAAGTATGAACACGAAGATTCTCGGCAAGCTAAAACTTGCGAGGTCTGACAAATGATGCCTTCGCATTGCTTTGGCCAACGTGACTACAGGATAACACAGCTACTTTCGCTTCAGCTGCGATTCGTGCCTTTCGTATCCATCTCTGCTTTCTCTAGCTGCACTCCAAGTAAATTAGTCACCATAACAATGGCTTAATTGCACTAATGAGACACCAAGTACATATGGACTGATGGATGCCTAAGGGAGGAAAACCTAGAAATTGTAAGAACTTGCTAGAACACACTAAGATACAAAATGAAATGCCAACTACTTCATAAACCTCTAGGCTTCATAACCTCCCATGTTATGTATTGGTCATGGCACTTTAAGGCTTGTACTAGCTTTTTTTGTTGTATCCCACCAAACTCTCTCTCCATTAGGGTCCATGAAAGGAGGCCTTATGTGGCCCAAGTGTGATCTGAAGAAAGATGTCACAAAATCCTAATGGATTTCAAAATTGGCAGTTGCGTAAGTTTTAGATGTATTCACAATGTTTGTTGATGAGTGGAGTTGATTGTATCAAAATTTTACCTTAGGAGGGTGGAGTAGTGAGATTATTCTGCTTCTCACAAGAAAATAGTTGTTCTCCCCCATTTTAAGCTGAAATATATGAACTTTTTTTTTTTT